>JAJOZX010010293.1:0-144737 GCA_023014485.1 Bathynomus jamesi | reverse complement strand
TATTTCAGCAAAATAGGTAGGGACTTTTGGACCACCCTGGACTTATTTTTTCTTTTTCGGTTTTCTAAAAAAAAAAAAAAATTTCGATTATTTTAAAAATATTGATTTATCTCTTCCGATTCCAATTCCCCAGCCTTGTACAGAAACAAGCCAAATTCTGATTCGGAAGTGAATTTAGTATATTTAAGGGAACACAGATAGATTTCCCACATTTTAACACTATAATTATTGAACCACACCATTTTAAGATTTAAATTTGTGGGAAAACTTCTTTCTGTCCATTTAAGCTCTCCACAAAAATCTGAAATACAGTGACAGAGGGTTGTAGAACATTTGGGCATGTATGGTATGGTACAGGATTGTCTTAGTCTTTGCTTCAGAAAAAATACGCTGTTTTAACATTGAAAAAAATTATAATTTAATGAATGTGTTAATTTTTGTTTGCAGTTCCCGTAGGAAATCCGAGGCCCGACTATTCGAACTCGGTACAAGTTGCGGCTGCCACGGGTCATCCTATTTTAGCCGCCCCTTCTGCACTGACCCCGATCACCACTCCTCCAACCATTCCTACAGTGCCCATCCCGCAGAATATGATGCCACAAACGCCCCAATACCAGGTGGGTATCACTCGGGGTAGAAATGGATGGAAAATGGTGTGTGAACTTTTTTTTATTTATTTTTATTTATTTATTATTTTATCCGTTTCAGTACCAAGGAATGCCCATGATGCTTCGCTTTCCTCCGCCTGGCTTACCCATGGTGACGACGATGGTGCCCACATCTATGGGCATGTACTACCAAGGAGCTGAAGGTCATCAGAACTCTCAGGGGCATACCCCGCAACATATGTACGTGACTCCCGGAGTACCTCCCCACCAGGGACATCAACCCCATCCTGCAGCCACCCCTGGACCCCATCCTGGCCAGCCGCCGACCCCTCAGGGGCATAGCAACACAGGGGCTCCCTGTCCTCCCCCGAATATGCCAGCTCAACCCCCGACACCAGGCCCGACGCCTCCCCAAGCGATGATGTACAGCGGTTCTGCGGGAGCCCCGATGGGAGGTCAACCCACTATCCCCCAACACATGCCTCAGCATTCCCCCACACAGCTCAGTCTCCCCACAACCCCTACACGGGACACAACGCGGCCCTTGCAGCTGCAGCCGCCCATCATCCCCCCGCTACCCAGCTGGTAATGATCCCCCCACCCCAGATAACCCCACACATGATGCCCCCAGGAGCCCCTCCCCCGCATTCGGGCACGGGACATGCCCCTTCGTCGGTAGCTGGGTATACTCCTACCTCGTCGGCAGCCATGCAACACGTGAATCACGGCCACCCCGTTCACTACATCCCAGGTAGGGGACTCTTTTGACTCCGCCCCCATCCTGTGGGCGGGGTTTATTCCTCCTTCGCGCCACTCCCCCCACATTAACCTAAATAACGGAACTTAACATTACCTAACAAACGGTAGTGGTGGAAAGCCGTGATGATGAGACTGGGAATGGCCTCGTTGTGTATACTGTATATTCTAAGGAAATAGTATATTATTTAAGGTGTAAAATTGTTTTCCTTCCTCTGATTGGTCAGTTTTTTTGAAAAAATGAAACACGGTCCCTGATTGGACAATTCATGGTTTCTAACTGAAAATGGTCTGATTACGCGTTAGGGAGATATTTACAGGCCACGCCTCCGTAGACGGAAACTTCTGTGAAAGGGGTGGGGTTTGTCAACGGTCGCCCAAGAAAGTGACAGCATTTTTAGACACCATCCCGTTACGATTCCGTAAGGATATATATGATGATGATGATGATGATGATGGGAACGGAAGAGACCGATTTATTCAAGCCTTTATATGAAATACTCATTTCCATTGCGGATACATTGTGGCCACGTCGCAACGCGCCTTCCCGCTCGATCAGCGAAGTTAAGCGACGATGGGTCGGATCAATAATAGTTGGATGGGTGGCTCTCCTCCACGTTCAGATTATGTAGCGACCTGTAGGCGATTCGAATCCCACGTGAAGCTGTAGGTCCCCTCCATCACATTACCTCCTTCAAAGGAGGTTGAATAAACCCCCCCAAACATTATTTCAGTTGCTCGAATTTCGCTGAAGACGCTTATGATTTTGTCGATGGTTGATTTATCTGTAAACGTTAAGCCGTTATTTTCTCCGGCAGGCTCCGCTGGAAACCAAGTCCACCCTATTCCGATCGTTCACCACAATCAGTGAGGGGCCGTTTCCCCCCCCCCCCTTTAGGCATTTTATATCACAGCTCATTTGAGGTCTTCAACGGACATCTTCGTCAGCAGTTAAATCAACGTATGAGAAATAGATAAAAAGTTAACGGTTGACCTTCGAGTGACGTGAGAACCGCTGTAGATATATAAAAAATATGTAAAATATATTATATATACATGTGTGTGTGTGTGTATATATACATGTATGTATGTGTATATATATGTATGTATGTATGTATATATATATATATGTATATATATGTATGTATGTATGTATATATATGTGTGTATATATATATATATATATATAATATGTGTGTATGTATGTATGTATGTATATAATATATTATATATATATATATATATATATATATATATATATATAGTGTGTGTGTGAAATAATTTTATATGGCTGAAGGTTCTACTGACGGTGATGATGACCATGGGAGGAAAGGAGGTTTTCATTTTTTTTGCGCATTCATTAACCAGCGGCTACGGGTATTTTTTAGATACAAGTTCACTGATTTCTATTCCGTTTTCTTTGATGGTAATTTTAAATGTATCGTGGCCTTGCTTAGTTTGACCGGACCGCCAAACGAAGGGAGTAAAAAAATGATGAACTACAAAACAGTTCCGAAATAGATTCGCGTCTTTTAGTTTTCTCTAAATTACGAGCAATGAAGAATGAATGTTTGGAAAAAAAATGATTTGCTCTTTGCCCAATGGTTTTCTTATCTTTTCTTTTATGGGTTTGGCACTGTTCGTGCCTGCCTTCTCTTCTCCCCCGCTTCCCCCCCCCCCCCCCCCTTTTTTCCACCGGTGAACATAGTTATTTCGTAGTGTATAAAAGAATTATCCGTTTTAAGGATGGTTGTTTAGATTAAAAATGTAAAATAATTAATTTTATTATGATTATTATTATTATTATTATTGTCTGATGAGGATGGAATGAGCGAAGGTTATCTCTCGCATTGGGCTGTATTACACCGTGAATGTTATGGAGCCCTCTATATACAGTCTAATGCAGGTCCGTAAAAGGGAGATTGGTACAGAGGTTGACAATAGAAGCTCTTATTTATTTTTTATTTTACGAGAGAGCTGATGCGCGTCATTGGACGAACTGAGGAAGGAATCTTGAGCTGATGACGCAAATTGTTACCTCCCTACCTCTCTCTCTTTGACCTCAGCGTTGTTAGTTGGTTCTTATTTTTTATTTATTTAATGAATAGCTTATACCCAATCTATTATCCCCTTCTTTTTTTTTCACTTTTGACCCCTTTTCTCTTTTTTTATTATTTTTCTACATTTAAAATAATTTTTTTTTTTTTTAGAAAGTCTATTAAAATATAGTTTATGAAGAAAATGATTTGACGAGAATGTTGAAAATTGATCGTACGTCTGGCACTTTTTTTTTTTTTTTTTTTTCCATCGTCATTATCATGATTACGTCATCGTCATAGTACTAATAAATGATAAATGTAGCAATGCTTTTCATCGTACTTTGGCGGAGCTACAAATAAAAATCTAAAAAAAAAAAAAAAAAAAAAATTAATTCATAGTAAAAAAAATTTTTTCTGGCGATTTATTTTTTAATGTTTCTCCTTAAAACAAAATTCGAGAACATTTTTTAAAATTGTTTTGTTTTGGTACTTTGAAACCAATGAAGGTTTGGTACCATTAATTGGATTTGAATTTAGGGCGTGGGGGCGTCCTTCGTTACGCCCACGCGAGTAGGTACATTCCTATAAATGGAAGGAGAGTAAGCTGGCAAGACTCTCTCAAAGAGTAGTACATTAAAAGGTTCGGAGTATTTATTTTATTATTGTTAGTAAAATTGTTATCGAAATTTTATGATAAGCTCTTAATGATAAAATAACGAGATGCGAAGATTTGTGGGGTAGATAGGATGAGAGTCCGTTATTTAAATTCGGGTATGGGAGGATTTGAAAGATTCTGTAATAGAAACGTGGGTAGGAAATTAATAATTTTTAGAAGGGCGATATTATATTTTAGTTCTAAATAATAATAATGCACCGACAAAATGGTTTTGTTTTTATCTAGCTAAATTAACTATTAGTTGCGATATTCGTAATAAAGACTACAAGACACTGAAATTATTGTTAAAACTGAAAATGAATACTTTGAAATATATTGTTCTTTTTTTTAACTTCTGTTAAGGCCATCTTGAAGATAAGAGAGTTTGTTTAAATATTAGGATTAATGTTTTACTTTAATAATTCCTTAATTCTTCTGGTCTTCTATTTTGTACGTTCGTTGATATGAAGTGGTTATAAATTTGAGGCGAAAACCCGCTCAAGTAAATTCCATATTGTTGATAGTTCAAAATTTAAAAGAAAAATTTTTTAACAATTAGTTGAAAAAATGGCAAATTTGATTCATTGTTGTTCATTATTTTTAATTACCTACAAGATAAACTCAAAATTAGGGCTTTGTTATTATTATTGATTATTATTATTATTGTTAATAGTTTTTACATTTTAATGAATTTGGTTGTAAACGTAAGATTAAAGTTAAATTTTGGTAAAATTCATTCATATAATTTATATTTTATGCCCTTTAAAAGAAACATCAATAAAGAATACAAACTTTTATACCCATTTCTACCCTGTTTTTTAGTTTGATTTGGTTTCAGCGCCCAGTATGACATTTTTAGAAGTGCCACTGTAGGCTCTTCTCACACTGAAGAAATGTTTTCAGAGACCTTTCGTGCCATTTGTGGAAGTGTGTAAACAGTTTTGAGAAAAAAAAAATTCTTAATAGTCGAGGCATAACCAACTAAATTGACGTGTTCATTATTGTGAAGAAAATGCATTTCGCGTTTCTCTCTGTAGAAAAAGGGAGTCGGAGATTATAATGTATGAAAAGAATGGGTGCTACGACCATCACTGGTGATAAAGATCTTTGGTTGCTGAGAGTTAAGCCCGCCTTGGTAGCGCAGTGGTACAGCGTCGGGATGTTAATCGAAAGGTCGTAGGTTCAAGTTGGCTGGGACTTCATATTTTTACGATTAAGTTCCCTATGGGTCGTCTTTGGAGGAATAGTGGTTAGGAGTTCAAGCAAAGCTGTAGGTCTCCGTTAGGTGACTAGATGTTCAACAGCCCAAAACATTATGTTGTTGTATTCTCACATATGATATTCAACACCCTCCTTATATAAAGCCAACAACAGATACTCCCATCTTTCTCCTACACTTTAGCAAATTACATTCTGAACACGTATTTCCCGATATTCGAAGTGGGCTCCCGCCTGGTCCAGATTTAAATCGCCGCAAGAGCCAGGCTGAAGTCACCTTCGATATACAGCTGTCTCCATACGAAGTCGGGGTGCAGAAGTTTTCCCCGCAGATCGTTAAATATTCGTACAGTACCGTACGTTTCTCACCAATCCACTTCACATGAAAACCCATCTTAAACTCTGTAAATTATAAAGTTTCTTTATTGGTCAACACTTGTGATGTAGCTTCATTCGTTATAAATATGAAAAAAAAAGAATATCTTTAAATTTTACTGAACATATGAAAGATTAAACATTTAGTAAACTTGATACATTTGTAGATCGGAATTGGAGTAAAGCCTAATTATTTATTAGTATCATTACAGGTGGCCCCCGATTTATGCGTAGTTAGGTTCCTGGAAATTGGCGCATAAAGTGAAATCGCATAAATCGAAAGCGATAATCCCATAGAAACCCATGTTATAAATTTTGTTAGGTTCCCAGACCAATCATCGAAAACATATTACTCTTACTACAGAGCTAAAATACGTATATAAAATAGATGTTTATATATAATGCAAGATTAAAGTCGGGTAAATAAAGCAACCAGCAAAACCATTAATTGTACAAAAACACTGTTTAATCCTGGGGTCATTAAAAAACCACGTGGTCCTTTTTCGGGTGGTTTTCAAACCCGTTCCCCCGGCCTTGTGGCCAATGACTTAAACCCCCCTCCAAAACCACGTGGTCTTCTGATGTCACCCCCACCCCTTCTTAATCGTATCTAAATTAAAAATAAAGAAATTAAAAGTATGGCGAATTTGTGTTTCATGAACGTTAAAGATTGGAATCTCTAGAATTTTCGGAAATAAAGATACAGCGAATTTGTTTATAAAGATTCGAGTCTTCTGGAATTTTCTGGAGTTTACGAAATATATATATATATATGATATAAATAGGCTGACCATACGTACCGTTTTGAACGGGACAGTACCGTTTTGTATGGGTTCTGTCACTGAAGAATAATTGTAAGCTCAATATGTTTATGTACTTACTTTTTCATGAATACAGAATATTACATAACCCCCGTCCCTTTTTTGCCATCCCAATGTCCCGTTTTTGTCTCAAGGAAATATGGTCAGCCTAGATATAAACTATTATAAACAGGATAATTTAATGCTTAGTAATGGCCACGTGGTTAAACGTCAAGATCCCACCCTTTTAAGGACTACGTGGTTTTTGAATGGCCCCTTGCCTTGTACATATTCAGTCGGTCATTACAGTGAGGGTTTGGTTGAGTAAAGATGTTTTTTAAGTTCCTAATTCCTTAACAGTACGTACGTAATGAAGTATTTACAAAGTCTATGTACAAAGGACACTGAATGGAGGATTTATTCGTCATCTGAAGAAACTTCTTGCACGGATGACGAGGGAGCATAAGTGGCAGATGTCGATGGCTTAGGGTCCTTCGGATTATGTTCCGCAAGAAACTGGTCCAAGCTAAGCTGCTTCGCGTTTCGGACTTTGTCGTCAAGCATGATTTGGTAGCGAGCTACATCATCTTTGACTGCTCGTCGGACCTTGCTGGTTCTCGCAATCGAACTCCTCTTCGGATAGGATATCGAGAGCTGAGTTAAGCTTTTGAAAGAACTAGCGAAGTTTCTGTACTGTGGACACTTTTGGAACAGTCATGCTGGCCTCTGGGTCGGAAACCTCTTCTTCACTATATTTCAACATTTGCTCTAGATCCTCAGTAGTCAGATCAGTTTCATTGGCTTCAAGGACGTCATCTTCCATATCGTCGAAGTTGGTCCTCTTGACCAAATTAAGAATTTCCTTTCTTGCGGCAGGCAGAAATATTTTGAATGACTCCACACACACATTATTCAAGTCCAGTGTAATACGTAAATGCCAAAATAATGTAAAACTAGTAAAAATATAAACTAAACTACAATCATTTATTTGATTAATGACAATGTTTTTAAACATTATTGGCAACTTCACAACCGAAAAGTTGGCTGAAAATGAATCGCATAACAAAGTAGGGTGCGCATAAAAGTGAGAGTGGAAGTAATTCGTCAACCGCATAACTCTGAAAGCGCATAAACCGGGGGCCATCTATTAAATACATAAATTCAATAGTAAAGGCTAATATTAACTTTCGAAGACACCAGTTTTCTTTTGCCAGTCGACATTTGTTTGAAGGATTCTGATTGGCCGAAGAGTTGATGACGTTAGTTGCTCGCGGCCAATCATAGCAAATTGTTTTCTTTACGTCACCGTTGTACGTCATACTATGCAGAAATACGAAATGGTTCAATCTTCAGTGAACAACAACAAACACTTTATTTCAGACTCAATATGTATAAACATTATACATTCATAGTTTAAAAAAAAAACTTGTACAAATTGAAAATGAATTGATAGTTTACTTGGTGAAACTAGTATTCACGAAAGGTGATATTCAGTGTATTTTGTGTAAAGTAGGTTTGAAATTTGTGCTTAGATGTCCACGGAACAAAATTATGTTTATAGATCTAATAATAATTAAAGCTATTGTACGGTGTTGTTACGCATTCGTTCATAATGCACCCCTTTTATGTTGTTTTCAAATTGGTGTCATTAAAAACGGCCAGGAAGTGAATTTAGAAGATAGAAAGATCGGGGATGACGTGTTGAAGGAATTGCTATTCACCCACAGGAGGTAAGTATGTTAGTAAACTAATGTTAAGTTTTGGTGATCAACTGTACGCCCTTGATAATTGGTTAGGTTAAGTCGTGATATTTTCGTTAGTTTTAACGAAAATATTCTGTCAAAATTGGTGGGGAGAGATAACCTACAAGTACCGGTATATTTATTACAATGTTATAATGTTTCAGACCAACAAAGACCCTAGGATCCACTCATGGCTGGTCTACCTAACTGTTTGTAATTGTGTATTACGCATGTCCTCCGTGGTGGCGGAGAGGACCTACAATTTTACGTGGGTTCCGAACCACAAAAGCCTTAATTTTACTACCTTAAACTATACCCAATCTATGAACATATGCGTCTAATCGATTTTTAAACATGTTTATAGAGGTGCTACTAATTACTTCTACCGGCAAACTATTCCAGTTATTTACTATTCTGTGTGTAAAAATGTTTTTGGCAACTGCTGTCTCGAACCTTCTTGTTAGCTTACATCCGTTATTTTTAGTTCTACTATATTGTGATATTTCGAAAAAGCTATCTCTATTTATGTTATCGAACCCATTCATAATTTTAAAAACCTGGATTAGATTAGCCCTTAGTCTCCTATTCTCGAGTGTAGTCAATTTTAATTCCTTAAGCCTATCCTCGTACGACTTTGACCTAAGCAACGGAATCATCTTAGTTGCTCGTCTTTGAACTCTCTCGATTTTGTTTATAGCTTTGCTCATATGCGGATTCCAAAATTGGATCGCGTACTCCAAATGGGGTCGAACTAATGATTTATAAAGAGGAACAATAATATTGCGTGATTTGTACTCAAAATTCCTAGCTATAAAACCTAGCATTTTGTTCGCTTTATTGACTGCTGCTGTACTTTGTTTCGTCACTTTTAAATCACGTGACTATAACTCCTAAATCTTTTTCCTGTTCTACGCTTGCCACCTCCTTCCCTGACATACTTCCTATACGCAAAATTACCATTACGCGAAACTCTATGTAAAATTTTGTACTTATCGACGTTAAATCTCATTTGCCATGTGACTGACCAATCTACGATTTTATTCAGATCTTCCTGAATTTTACCTCTATCTTCGTCATTAATCGCCCTACCACCCACCTTCGTGTCATCTGCAAACTTTGGAACTGTATTGACTAGGCCGACATCTAAATCGTTAATATACAGGGTGTCCCGAAAGTCTTGTTACTACACTTTTGTATAATCTCGGAATATTAAATGATGTTTGGTTCCAACAGGATGGAGCAGCCCCCACTATTCCTTGAGGGTTCGTGAATATTTAAATGAGGTGTTTCTGATCAATGGATTGGGACATTAAAATGGCCTCCGAGAAGCCCAGATCTCTCGAGTTGTGACAGTGCATTATGGGGGTTTACAAAGGAAAAGGTTTCTCAAAAACGTTATGATTCCAATGACGGACTAAAGGATCTACAGATCTACAGAAGCTAAGGCTAACAAAGACCCTAAGATCCACTCTAAGGCTATCCCGAGAGAAAGGAAAGAGTAGGGAGTTAAGAGAAGAGAATAAGGGGTTAAGTAAGGAGCAACACCTATCATTCGTGGGTTAACATTCATTCAGAAAAAGAGGAAAAAAGTCTCACCATCATCATCCGCCGGCCACTGCCGACAAGTCAGAAAATAGTCGAAGAAAATAGGAGAGGGGTGAAAGATGAAAAGAAGTAAAATAAGAACGCTTACAAACCATGCATGCAAACACAGTCTTAACTCACTGTCATACCATGCAAACTACAAACATGTAAGTAAAGAGAGTTACAGACATGCAAGAAAGGAGATAAGAAAAAAAAAAAAAAGTAGGTACAGTTAAACAAAAAGTGGGTTAGTTTACGCTACGAGCTACATCTACGTTCGTGTTAGTCTAATTTTTTTTTTTTTTTATTGCTGGCATCACACAGCTGGCATTCATCGTCAACAGACTCATCCTCGAGCACCACCACCAGAGCTCCTGTTGTTAACTTTCTTTTTTAATTTTAAACAACGTTAATACTTTTAAAATGTCTGTCAAGACGGTTCTTAAACATATTAACGCTGGTAGAATGAACGACTGACGCGGGAAGATTATTCCATTTATCAATTACTTTAAACGTAAAGAAGTTTTTAGCGATATTGGTAATGAAACGTCTGCCACGCAACTTAAATCCGTTATTGCGAGTATTACTATTATCGAAAGTGAACAATTTATCAAAATTTACGTTATCGATGTTATTAACGATTTTGAAAACTTCAATAAGCTCCCCCCTTTATCTCCTAGTTTCGAGTGAATACAGGTCTAACTCTTTAATCCTATCTTCATAAGGCTTATTGCGCAATGACGGAATAAGTTTCGTGGCACGACGCTGAACCCTTTCTAACCTATCAATATCCTCACGCAAGTACGGGCAAAACTGAACGGCATATTCTAAATGAGGCCTGACTAGGGACTTGTAAAGGGGCAATATAATATCCTTCGATTTAAATTCGAAATTACGCGCTATGAAGCCTAACATCCTATTAGCTTTTGCGCAAGACTCCAGGCACTGGTTCCTAACCTTTAAATCTTTAGTTACGCGTACGCCTAAATCTACTTCCTCGTCAACGCTCGCTAACTCCCTATCATCCATTGTGTACGCGTAATTATTGTTGCGAGAACCTATATGCAAAACTTTACATTTATCTACGTTAAATTGCATCTGCCACTTATCTGTCCACTCCATAATCCTATCTACATCGTCTTGGATCCTATTTCTATCGTCCTCGTTAACAACCTTACCGCCTATTTTAGTATCGTCCGTGAATTTTGACACGTTACTAGTCAATCCTACATCTATGTCGTTAATGTAAATTACGAATAGCAATGGGCCTAACACTGAACCCTGTGGGACACCGCTACCTACATCTAACCACCCCGATTCACTACCATTAACTACGACCCTCTGCCTCCTAGCACGAAGCCCTTCTTCTAACCAGTTAGCTACCTGACCGCGTATACCGTGCGCTTTAACCTTCGCAATTAGTCTCCTATGCGGAACTGTATCGAACGCCTTTTTAAAATCTAAATAAATAACGTCAGCTGCTCTATGCCTATCGTATTCGCGCACTATTTCGTTATAAAATTCTAACAAATTAGTTAAACAAGACCTATGGCGTCGAAACCCATGCTGACTACTATTAATCAAATCTCTACTTTCTAAGTGAAGATCACTGGAATCATAACGTTTTTGAGAAATCTTTTCCTTTATAAATCCCCATAATGCATTGTCACAACTCGAGAGATCTGGGCTTCTCGGAGGCCATTTTAATGTTCCAATCCATCGATCAGAAACACCTCATTTAAATATTCACGAACCCTCAAGGAATAGTGGGGGACTGCTCCATCCTGTTAGAACCAAACATCATTTAATATTCCGAGATTATACATAGATGTAAAAAACTTTCGGGACACCCTATATATAAGAAAAAGCAAGGGGCCCAATACAGAACCTTGAGGAACGCAGCTCGCTACATTAGCCCAAGACGTCTTCGCTCCATCAACGACCACCCTCTGTTTCCTACCTCACAACCACTCTTCTATCCAATTTATTACTACACCCCTGATTCCATGAGCCTTAGTTTTTTCAATTAGTCTTTTGTGCGGTACGGTGTCAAACGCTTTTTGAAAATCTAAATACACTACATCTACCGCCCGATGACTATCGTAAACTTTGAAACTCGGAAATTTGTACGCCAACATTTGTACGACGGAAATTTATACGTTATACGCAAGAAATTCATGATCAGTTAATAAAACTGAATTTGAAACTAGGTAAGTTAAAATACAAATTATCACAAATTATGAAATTACATATTACAATAATTAAATGCATAATTGAAACTAGATTTCAGCTTATCAATTTAAGAGAAAATGGAATTAATGATATACAGAACGAATGTCATTTAAAAAATCGGAGAACAAATCTTGCGAGTTTTTCTCATTAATCTCCAGACCTAACCTAACCTAACGAATGTCATTTAAAAAATCGGAGAACAAATCTTGCGAGTTTTTCTCATTAATCTCCAGACCTAACCTAACCTAACCACCTGTACCTATTCAGTAACCATTTACCTACCTGTTAATCCTTTAATGTGCTGTGATACATGATAAAATTTAAAATTCTTCAAATTGAAATTATTTTCAAATATTTAAATAATGTTTTTTTTTTGCACCTGTGCTTATGTTATATAAAAAATGAAGTCACGGTTATTATCATGGGTAGATCGCATACTTAAGTCAAAAAGTCCGGTAGAACGCATACTTAAATTACCGTCGTACAAATGTTGACGTACAAATTTCCGCACAAGGTAAACTTCAACCACGCTTTAGTAAAATTCTATAAGATTAGTTAAGCAAGATTGTTTCTCCTAAAACCGTGCTGCGTATTTCAAATCAAGTTGTGCAATTCTAAGTGTTCGACTATACGATCCCTAATTACTGATTCCAGTAGCTTACCTACAACAAGCGTTAAACTGAATGGCCTATAATTTCCTGCCGCACCTTTATCGCCTTTCTTAAAGATAGGTGTTACGTTTGCTAACTTGAAATTATCTGGTACGCACCCCTCAGAAATAGACGCATTAAAAATCTTTGTTAGCGGCACAACAATGCTTTCTTTTAATTCTTTTAGTTGTATGGATATGGAATCCGGCCCCGGTGATTTAAGCATTTTCATTTTACCAATATAGTGCATTACCTCCCTTTCACTAACCACAATATTATCTAAGGTATTACCATTATCAAGAAGTATTAGTCTATGACCGTAGGGATATTCGTTACAACTTCTACTGTAAAAACTGACGTAAAAAATTCGTTTAGCAGGGTAGCCATTTGCTTGTTTTCAGGAACTAGCTCTCCGTCAGAATTTTCCAACGGCCCCAAGACACTCTTTACTGGATTCCTATTATTGACGTATTGAAAGAATCGCTTGGGGTTTTCTTTGCCATCACGAACTATGGAGATTTTAAAATCACGCTTGGACTTTTTTATTACGCTTTTCGCTTCACGCCTTAGAGATATGTATCATAGTTGTTTCGTAACCACAAATTGTCTTTATCGCACTTATGTAGCCTATAAGCCCTATATCTACTCTTTATAATGTCCCCTATTCTAAAAGTAAATCACAAGGACTTGTTATTTACTTTCGCACACTTAATTTTGTACAGTACACATTCCTCATCTATAGTCCTAAATACTGTCTCAAACGATTCCCACATTATTTTTGCGTTGGAGGTCCCCATTGCGTTTTCCCAATTGACATGTGACAATTCATTTCTAAATTTACAAAAGTCTGCGCGCTGGAAGTTAGGTATTTTAGTCGAGTTAGTTGGTTTCGAGTGACTTACTGAGAGGACAAACTCTACCATATTGTGATCGCTATTGCTTAACGGTTCTATTACTTGAAGATCCGTGATTAGCCTATCATCCGTAGTTATTACTAAATCTAAAATACTGTCCAACCTCGTAGTTTCCCTAACCTTTTGAATAAAAAGCTATCCTCGAGAAAATTAACTAGACGATTGCCTTCCGTGTCTTCCTGCAGTGTATCGTAATTCACGTTAGCGCAAGTAAAGTCACCCATAATTAAGGCCTGCTCACTACCTATTTTTCTCTTTTAGTTCACGATATAACGCTTCGTCGGTATCAGCGGTTTGATTAGGGGTCCTATATTATAACGGCAACAAGAAGTTTGAAGTCGTTCAATTTAAGTTCTGTTATAGTCGAATCTGTCGGTTCTGGAATTCTGTACTTTAATTATATAACGTTCGCAATATTATCTTTGATATACTACATAACACCTCCTCCTCGCCGACCTATTCTGTTTTTAACAAAAGTCTATAACCTCTAATTTGATACTCCCCGACAAAGTCACGTGTTTCAGTGCTAAGCCACGATTCATTTATCGCAATTAAATCATAGTCTTTGCAAGCAATTGAAGAAAAAAATTCGTTTATTTTATTTCGTAGGCTACGAGCATTTAAGGATAGAACCTTCAAATTGTTTGTAACCTCGATACCTTCGCGCGTGTAAGGGAAATTTAAGGAAATTACGCGGGGACCGTTCGAGTTACGGCAGTCTGAAAGAGAGAGGCATTGTGAAAAAGTCTTCCTAAACGCGCAGCTCCAACGTCATTAAGATGAAGTCCATCTCCGAGGAACAAGTCTCTCCTGCCGTAGAAACTGTTCCAAAAATTCGCAAAATGCACTCCTTCCTATTGACAAAGAGACTGTAGGTTATTGTTAATATAGGTCGCCTTGCTGTAGAACTCGTTACGTTGGATAATTCGAGGAAGTATACCTGTTAAAACAATCTTATTAGTTTTCCTTTAATCGCTCTATTAAGTCCCTATAACTAGCCAGTAGCTCTTCCGCTCTAGAATTTAAAACGTTTTTGTACCGACATGAATAACATACGTTGTGTCCTCAGATGTTCCGTCTGTAAAAAATCAACACTATTAGTTATATCCTCCACCCTCGCAACAGGGGAGCAGTAACGGCGCCTACGACGGGGGTTTCTCCCACAGAATTTTTCGAGCTGCCCTCGAACAATGGAATCACCAACGAGTCGTATTTCAGGTTCATCTACGTCTTCGAAACCTAAAACAGAAAATTTATTGTTCGTTAATACTGGTAGACAAATCTTAGGTCTTCTCACTGGGGCTCCATTACGCACTTGTACGAAGGGTCGGGAACTAAGGGAAGAGATAGGGCTGTTTGCATTATTTATACCATTAGTAGAAATTGGGGCAGGAGAGGCCGCGACTGAAGAATAACTCCTCTCAGAAGGGCTAAGGGATTCTAATTTCTCCGTCAGGAGCATCACCCTTTCTTCAAGCCTCACTCTAGCCTCCCTCTCGCCTGTAGCTCGTTCTTCAGCAAATCCATGTTCGAGTACCACCTGCAAACTAATTGATCGTTATTATTAGCTAAATTAAACGCGTAAGCAGCAAACTTTCCTTCTCACTGACTACAAGTACTTGACGAGGGTGCCATGTTATTAACTAATTAAATTACTAGCGTTTGGAAATTAATAGCGAGTTATTAATAATAATCTAATAATGACGTAAGTCTCCGGGAATAAGTAAGGAGCAATTAATAAATAAAACGTAGGTCTACCGCGTGCTTAGTTGTGACGTCAAAAACGCAAACCCACCAAAATGTTTTTGAAGCGCAGAAGACAGGTTCCTGTAACACAAAATTGTACGCAATGAATATATATGTAATTAAGCTACCGACGAAGGTTCCGCAAAAGGAAAAGTATTAATAAAGAGGGATAAAGATACAAGGCAATTTATGAACAATAACAAAAAAATTAAAAAATAAATAAATAAATGTTCGATTAGGCCGGAGTACGCTAGGTTCAGTAGCGGCAAAGCTGGGCACAAACCGTTAATCCGTTAATCGTTAATTAACGAAGTTAACTTTTTCGTTAACGATTTAACTTTTAAGTTAACTTTGAAAATCATTATCGGACTAATTAACTTCCGTTACATTTAACTTCCGTTAACTCAAGTCCGTTAACCCCTTAAATTCATAAATAAACGTTTAAAAGTTTCTATTATTTTCAGTGCTGAGCAGGTGCGCAATTAATCCGCCACTGTTAATAGTGATGAACGAATTTCCATTTCCGCAGTGCAAAATCAGGCGATATATTTGTTTCCGTCGCCACAATTTGTGTCTTACCAAATATGGTAGTTATTTATGGCATTGGTTTGAGCAAAACATGGTCGACTGTAAAATCAGGCGGAAAGATTTGCCATTTGAGTTGAATGTTTCAACTTCTTTCAAGAAATATCACGAGCATTTTAAGGCACTTTCAATAATATATATGTAACAATTACAACAAATAACTACATTCGTTTCATTTGCAGTCTGTCTCTTGCGCAACATGTTTGTGCTAGTGAATATTTAAAAATAATCGTTGTCAAGTAAGTCATGTATATTTATAATATGTCTGTGAGTACCTTATTAGTAGTCTCCTTGATACATTTCAAGAACCATAAAACTGATCAGGTAAGATTTCAATTCTCATGTCACTTTGATGACATAAATTAAGTCAATTGATGTCTTACAATGGGAGCGTTTTCACCTTAACCCTTTATGTCCTGGCGGTACTTCTAGGTACCACATCTTTAAAATCTCCATAATTATTTTTCTACCCGGTTTTTCCAGGGTGAGGAAAAGCATGGAGGGTACAGTCGAGGAGGCCATGAAGCAGCAGTCCAACGAAGTGGGCAGCAACAGTGGAGGCAGCAACAACGAGGAGGAGGAGGAGGAGGAGGAGGAGGATGACTTCTTCAGTGCTGTCATCCAGACAAAAGAGAGCAGCAGAAGCCACAGGTCACTCAAGGGCAAGGCCCAGAACTTGGTCAAGACCTGGCTGGAGACCAACTCCAAGGACTTGCTGACAGATGCTGCCTTCTTGGGTGAGCAAGTGTTGGTGGACTTGTTCATCAAGTTCAACACAGCCATCCCCTCCAGTGCTGCAGTGGAGCGTTTGTTCTCTATGGGCAAGGACATCCTGAGGGCCAAGAGATCATCCCTGTCTGATGAAAACTTTGATATGTTAATTTTCATGAAGGGCAACATGATCTCATGGACAAAATGGAGAACGAGAAGAAGAGGGAAAATTAAATTATATATATATTGTGTTTTTCATTTTTTTATCATAAAAGTTAACGTTAACGGTTTATCGGTAACTTCCGTTACATGTTTAACGGATTAACGGTTAACGAAGTTAACTTTTTGGTTAACGGATTAGCGGTTAACGAAGTTAACTTTTTGGTTAACGGTGCCCACCACTGAGTAGCGGATTATAATGGGGCAAAGGGATCATTTGCCCCCGGCCCCAAGATGCTGACCGACCCCAAGAAACTATGTAAACGTTATAATCTACCGTTGAAATGATTGGTCGACCGTGAGAAAAAAAAATTCTAGATTCCGCTTCTACAAAACCTAGTTTAGTATCCCATTTATGTGAACAAAGTATACATTTTCTGTAATCACATCTTTGTTTTTGTTTCGTTTTCTGTTGATCGATCCCAGTCAGCTGATCACATTACTCATGTATGATGTATCAGGTAAAGAATTGTGTTTTTCTAGTGACACCGGCCCGAAAATATTCATTGCCCCCGGCCCTGACAATGCTTAATCCGGCCCTGGCTAGGTTAGGTTAGTAAAGTGGGAGTAATCGCTAGGTTAGTAGAGGTCCCGGGTTCGAACTCTGGTGGGGCATTTTTGTTTCATACGAGAACTACGCGCGCTCATGCGTGTTTATTCTATATACTGTATCTTACTTGAGGGCATGAGTCTTCTGGCAGTGTGTGATGCTCTCCAAGACTGCTTCTTCATCATCAGAAACGATTCCTGCAAAGATGTAAGAATTTACTTTTCGGAAAGCGAAGTTTACAAACAAAAAACAGGATCAACACGGTGGCGTACATTTATCCGTTAGAACAAGCTGTCTCCTAGCGAGTCCATCTTATTCATCAATCAGAAATCATAGTGTTGAACATGACCACCCACTCCTCAAAAATAAATTTGAAATTCTCGCACGCACATTAACCCTACAGTATAATAGGATAGGGACCTTTTCCGGGAGCTATTGAAGAATAGGGACCCCAGCCTTCTTTAGTTAGGCTTATAAGGCTAACTAACGAAAATATCACGACCTAACCTAACCAATCGTTAGGTTAACTGTACGCCGTTGACGATTGGTTAGGTTAGGTCATGATATTTTCGTTAGTTAGCCTTATAAAGCTAATTAAAGAAGGCTGGGGTCCCTATTCTTCAATAGCTCCCTTTTCCGTTCTATGGGCACCATTGAAATGAGAGAAATTAATATTTTTGAAACTTATATATATATATATATATATATATATATATATATATATATATACACAGTATATATATATATATATATATATACACACACAGTGTGTATATATATATATATATATATATATATATATATATATATCGAAACCTACGGTAAAGTGATTGAATGCCCGATTAGGTCAACTGTACGCCCTTGACGAATGGTTAGGTTAAGTCGTGATATTTTCGTTAAAGCTAACGAAAATATCACGACTTAACCTAACTAATCGTCAAGGGCGTACAATTAACCTAACAGGGCATTCAATTAATCTAATCGGGCATTCAGTTGACCTAAACGGGCATTCAATTAACCTAACCGGACATATGTATATACTATATATATAGCCTAGGTCTTTGCGCGAACTAAGAATAAGATGGCCTCTAGCCTACGTCCAATTTTCAACGTAAATTATCATCAAATTTTTTAAGAATAGACAAATATTTTTGGTTTTTATTTATGTTCTAGCTGTTAAATTAAATAAATTAAATTTCTCCTATTCAAAATGTACTGATTATGGATCACCTAAAGGTCAGGGCCCCCCAGCCTTCGTTAGTTACCCTTATAAGGCTAACTAACGAAAATATCACGACTTAACCTAACCAATTGTTAGGTCAACTGTACGCCCTTGACGACTGGTTAGGTTAAGTCGTAATATTTTCGTTAGTTAGCCTTATAAGGCTAACTAAAGAAGGCTGGGGGCCCTGATATTCAGGTAATCCCTGATTATTAATAAAAAGTTAAAATAAGTTTAAAAAATATTAATTTCTCTCATTTTAATGGTGCCCATTGAACGGAAAAGGTCCTAGGATAGTTAAAAAAGATTACTGTTAGTTTGAAAAATTTTAACAAATAAAAAATTTAATCTAACTCCAAACTCCATTTTGTATATGTGAAAAATTAAAAAAGTCAAAATGGAAAAGTTTGCGTACATTTATTTGCAAAATTATTTAATGCTTGATGTATCCACCTTAGACTTGAAGAATTTAAAATTTTTAGGTGCTCTTCCAGTATGTGCTCTACCTTAAAATTTACATTCCAATACGTGATCTACCTTAGATTATTCGGATTAGCAGCAGGTACGTTAGTTAGCCTTATAAGGCTAACTAACGAAAATATCACGACTTAACCTAACCAATCGTCAAGGGCGTATAGTTGACCTAACGATTGGTTAAGTTAAGTCATGATATTTTCGTTAGTTAGCCTTATAAGGCGTTTCACGGTAGAGCACGTATTGGAATATGGTAGATCACAGTTTCGCGGTAGAGCACATATTGGAAGAGCACCAATTTTTATAGTGGTTGACTGTATATTGATTAGAAACTGTTGGCAATTCTGAATTCTACAGGGTGAGTCAAAAGTCTGGAAACATAGGACCTATGCTTTCAATGCAAATATATATGTATATTTGCATTGAAAAGCATAGTTACTGTTTCCAGACTTTTGACTCACCCTGTAGAATTTTCTCTGTGAATCTTCATGGAAGACGATGACTGTACAAGCAGGGCCGGATTAAGGCTGTGAGGGGCCTAAGGCTAAGAAGAGGGAAGGGCCTATATATGTACTATATATTGTATATAACTCATGAAATCTTCAAACAAATAAAAATGTATATTTATCCAAATTTAACAACTAACAAAAATCAAAGTTATGTACATTAAAAAAAAAGGCATACAATTCAAATAGAGAATGATTTTTTCCTTCTTGACTTTAAACTGTGATATCAAACAAAACATCCCCCTTTCTTTGACATTGGGCGGCTCGCGAACCAAATGTATTTTGCGCATTTGGCTCGCGAGCCGCGCAATGAGTACCACTGGTATCGTGTATATCAAGAAGAGTAGGTCTAAGGCAGTGGTACTCATTGCGCGGCTCGCGAGCCAAATGCGCTATATATATATATTTGGTTCGCGAGCCGCCCAATGAGTACCACTGCTGACTAGGCCCAAAATTCCCAATGTCTGAAAAACAATTTCGGATACAGATTAACACAAAAACTCTTAACTAAAACTAAAAAAACTTATTTTGCACCTCTGAAGGTATAATTATGCAGTTATATATTATGATATTACTTAACCAACCTTGTGATAAAGATTTAGAGTTTATGATATAAAAATTAGGGACTAAAAAATATGAGGGCTACAGCTTTATTAGTAAGCCATTAGTAAACAATGGGTCGTCGTGGTAAAGCGATCTTAAGAGATCTGTTATTGCTGCACACGAGTCTGGAAAGAGTGAGAGGAAGATAGAACTTCGAATTCCATTTACGAAAGTTGCTGCAGTTGCAAAGAAATGGAAAGGGTTTGAAAAATGGAAACTCTACCAAGGTGTGGAAGACCTCGCAAGATTTCAGCAAAACGGATTCAAAGAATGACTGCTTCGAATCGACGAGTTATTGCAGGTGATATTTCATATTTGCCAAGCATTAAGGCTGCGGTTACGCTGTATGTGTTTTCGTACGATCATATCTTCTGACGAATTTGGGCGTATTGATTCGCACAAACATATGGCTACACTGCACACGATAAACAACCAGAACTGAATCAGTTTGATCTAATCGTCTAAACGTTGAACATGTGTGATTTCCATGCTGCAAAAGAGTTATTTAATGGAAAACAATGTCTTTAATAATGTTACACGCTTGATCAGTTCGTACGAATTCGTCAGAAGATTTGATCGTACGAAAACGTATGCAGTGTAACCGCAGCCTAAGATCGATGCCAACCCTTCTACCAGTGTTGTCAAAATATGAGAATAAAAACCCACTCTAATAGACAGAGTTTATTTCCACGACAGTTTCGACGCCCACTGGCATCCTCCTCGGGTGGATACAGAAACACAAATGAAACAAGACAAGAGGGAAAAACAGTTCAGGGATCGACCGTTAAGAAATTCGCACCTAGGTTGGATTCCATTCTCTCGAGACAGGAGGGGCATTTTCATTAAGTACATTCGCACAAATTTTTTTAAAACTATCTTCCTGTTCTAAACATACAGATTCTATTATTTTTACATAATTATTTCATTTATAATTAAATTTATTACATTTAATATTGCATAATTATTAATTACAGAAATTATAAATTTATTATTACATTGGTTATTACATTGTTGTTTATTATACAGAAATTATAAACCGAAAAACGAATGAAAACAGGCGATTAGGAAATAATCCAGAGACCATTGAGAAATTCGCACCTAGGTTAGATATCGTTCTCCCGAAACCAGAAGGACATTTTATTACAGGGTCAGCTTATAACTACATTTCCACAAATTAAAAATATCTTCTTGTTCTATACATACAGATCCTAATGTTTTGACATAATTACTGCATATATTTATTTCCACATTAATTACTTCCATTATTACATTTACTAAAAGCGAGTAAGGAAACATTCCAATCCAGAGACATTTAAGAAATTCACACTTAGGTTCGAACACGTTCCCACGACTCCGTAAGGGATTTATTGACCAAGAATCTCATTAAAGGGTCTAACTTATAAGTACCTTCGCACAAATTAAAATTATCTACTTTTTCTATACACACAGATTCTATTATTTTTCTTTTGACATAATTATTACATTTATAAAGTACCTTACTTGATTCCCAATCTATAGCATGATTATTTTGGCTAGCGTGATAAAAAATGGCATTATTAGTATTACAACTTCTGAAGGCATATTTGTGTTCTTTGATACGGGTTTCAATATTTCTTCCAGTTTCTCCCACGTATACTAAATCACAACTTTTACAGGGAATGCTGTAGACACAGGCTTGTTCCTCTTTTGCAACGTTATTCCTAACCAATTTACTTTTCACGGTAGACGAATATTTGAACGCCAAAGCAAACTTAAATTCTTTCGTCAACGGTTTTACTCTTTCTAAGCCGGCAATGTAAGGCAAACTCACATATTGTTTTTGGTTAACTGAAGGTTCCCGAGGGGCATAAAAAGATTTTCTGGCTTTAAAATACGCCTTTCTGATAAACCACTCAGGATATTTTAAATCCTTAAAAATGTTCCAAATCTTTGAATTTTCCGGATCCAGCAAATGTGGGCTACAAATCCTGAGTGCTCTTAGAAACATGGAAGAAATAATTGAGCTTTTAACCCCTTCATCATGATATGAAAAATAATGAATGTACGAATTACAATGAGTAGGTTTTCTATAGACCGTGAAATTGGGCTTTCCGCTTTCGTTAATGACCAAAACATCTAGAAAAGGTAATTGTTTGTCGTTCTCCCATTCATATTTAAATTTAATAGAGGGAACAAGATTATTTAATGACTGAAAGAAAGTGTCAAAGTTGTTCCAGTGGTCAGGCCAAAATGAGAAAATATCATCTACATAACGAAACCAAATTAGATTCCTGGGACATATTGTTTGCAACAATTCCGACTCATAATACTCCATATATAATGTACTCAGTATTGGGGATAAAGGGGACCCCATTCCCATACCAAAACGTTGCAAATAAAATTCTTCACCGAAGGAGAAGGCATTATTGGTGACACAGAGTTTTATCAGTTCTAAAAATACAGATGTGGGCATGCCTAGTTCTACGTTACATGTTGGCAATTTTCTATCTAAAAAACTAAGTACATCATCAATGGGAACTTTCGTAAACAAGGACTCAACATCAAAACTTATCATTCTTCCCCGTTTTAAATCTAAGGACATAACTTTGTTAATAAAGTCACAGGAATTAGTGATGTGCGAGCCTGAAAATTTACCAACTAATGGGGATAATTTATCTGCAAGAAATTTAGATAACCTGTAACTAAAGGAACCCCTGTGTGAAATAATGGGACGGAGTGGTATATTAATCTTATGGGTTTTGGGTAGGCCGTAAATGTGGGGGAGTTTGGGGTTAATCTGTAGAAATCTTTTAGGATCAATCGCCGGGACATCTTTTAATAAGTTCCTGATGGTTTTGTTGAATTCGGCAGAAAGACGCTTTAGGGGGGACGATCTCACTTTGGTGTAGGTGAATTCATCACTAAGTAACGCTTCCATTTTTTGTTTATAATCACACTTGTCCAAAATAACCACAGTGTTACTTTTGTCCGCTTTAGTGACAAATATTGCTTCATTCTTCCTGAGCTTGTCTAAAGCTAACCGGAATCTTTTGGGAATAGAGTCCAATGAGTTGAAATGTTCCAGAAACTTGCTCAGAATCAAACCATTTAAACACGGAATATCCACCCTAAAATTAACTACGGAAGACACAAAATCTAAAACAATGTTTTTATCGGGTTTAAGCGCAAACGACAGCCCTAAATTAAGAACTTCCTTTTCGGATTTGGACAAGACATATGTCGATAAATTTAAAACGGAACCTTCCACCGCACACTTTGACCAAGCACTTTCATCACATAAATAGGATAGCTTTCTGTTAAGTCGTTGTTCAGTGCGTCTAGTCTCCACGTCGCATTTATAATCTGCAGTTTCAAACAGCGCCACAAGTAGTTCACACGACACATGCGATTTAAGGACGCGTAGACAATTTCTTAGTTTGAAATACGTATGGTCAATTTCTTTTAACACACGGAATACGTTCCTTCAAAATTTCCCTGGCAAAATTCGGAAACGGTGTATGGTCCTTCCTGAAGGTAAACGGTATCAAGGACTTCGGGCACACTTGCTCCACTAAACACTCTTGCAGGAACTTGAGTTGCAGCTTCTTGGTCTTCAGTGGGCGTCGAAACTGTCGTGGAAATAAACTCTGTCTATTAGAGTGGGTTTTTATTCTCATATTTTGACCTTCACGTAAAAAAGTGAAGTTTTTTGCATTCAGTGTTGTCAAGTTGAGCTACGTTTCGCAGATTGGGCTACGTTTTAGAGTCCCCTGCTAAAAAATAAAAATTTCTGCTATCTGCTACTTTTTGGGCTACTTTTAACGTACGTCGTCACAAATTACACACAAGACAAGTTTCAAACTTGTCCTCTGCGCCTGGGTCTGCGGAGTATAAAAATTTGTGTGAACTGTGCGTAATTTGTATTTCAAGTGATCTGTGTGTGTGTATATATATATATATATTATATATATATATATGAATAGAAACGACATAAGTATTAAGGAACGTTTCTGCACACGAGGAGGAGAGATAACGAAATAATGAAAAATGAGGCGAACCGCCTGGGTGTTCGCCTCATTTTTCATTATTTCGTTATCTCTCCTCCTCGTGTGCAGAAACGTTCCTTAATACTTATGTCGTTTCTATTCATTTATATACTGCGCGGTCATTGCAGTTATTTGTGCATATATATATATATATATATATATATATATAGGAAAAGTATGTTTGGCGAAAATCAAATACGACATTTAAGAAAAATAACATCCTTCCCACGGTTAAAAATGGTGGTGGTAGTTTGCTTCTTTGGGGATGCTTTAGCGCTTCTGGTCCAGGAAAGCTTGTTATCAGTGGAATTTTGAATTCGAAGAAATATTAGGAAATTTTAGAAGAAAATGTATTGCCTTCAGTTCGGGAGTTGCGAATGGTTCCCAATTGGGTATTGCAACAAGATAATGATCCAAAACCTAAAAGTAAGAGCACCATGAAATGGCTTTAACAAAAGAATTCAAGCTTCTCGAGTGGCCAAGCCCAGATCTCAATTTAATCGAAAATTTATGGTTTGATTTGAAAAATGCTGTTTGCAAGAGAAACCCTTCGAATATGAATGAATTGCAACAATTTTCTTTAGAAGAATGGGTTAAAATTTCTACTAAGAGATGTCGAAACGTTGTATAGGAAAATACCCAAAACCAATCATTGAAATTATTCAAGCAAAAGGTGGACGCACAGAGTATTAAATAATTTGGTACGGGAGTATATATAGGAAGTATGGGAGTAGAGAGTATGGGAATGGTGGTGTAGTCGTGTGGCCTCGCTAGTAGTAGAGATCTTTTTTCTTTCATCCTCCGAGAAGGTGTTCGTGGTTCTGCTACCGGCATCTGTTGTCACTTTTTTTAGAGGGCCTACTGGCCCGTTGGAGTGATTTTCTTGTAAATTTCCAATCCATGAAACCTAATGAGACTAAGCCACAATCAACTTAAAATTTATGCTCGCCACGTTGAAGAAACTTAAAAAAAAAAAAAATGTATCAGAAACATTAAAAAAGAAAGGTTGATGAAACGATAACGACATGTTGAGACACGCTAACGAAACAATGAGAAAATATAGAGAGGCAACGGAGCAGAAACGTTGAAGATACGCTAGAGAAACACTCAGAAAAGATGCTGGAAACATCGGTGAAACGTTAATTAAAAATATTGAGAAGAAACGATAAATAAATGTTGGTGAAATGACAAAAGTAAACATGAAGAAACATTACTTCCTTGGTCACATCAACTACAACTACTACTAAATAATTTTTGACTTTTTTTTTCCATCAAATTCTTTAATGTTTTGTATTTCATGTTGGCGTTAAACTAAATTTTTATTTGTTAATTTTTTTCCAAATGAATGGTAAACTTTTCATAATTATCCTGTGTTCTGTACAAAAGATAACACTGAATATAACGGAAATACTTCTTTCTAATAGTACTTATGAGCGCCACTGTATATGCTCTTGGTATTGCTTTGGAAACATTTCGATAGATCTTATACTTTTAATATTTTTACTTTATATTAGCTAG
Source organism: Bathynomus jamesi (assembly GCA_023014485.1). NCBI lineage: Eukaryota > Metazoa > Arthropoda > Malacostraca > Isopoda > Cirolanidae > Bathynomus > Bathynomus jamesi. The sequence goes on along the minus strand of JAJOZX010010293.1, from coordinate 119,005 downwards.
TTACCGGTCATTTTAACTGTATTGCTATTTTAATTGTTTTATCTTTGTAATTTGTTAAATTTCTACTTTTAACGTTTATTTCACCAAAACCAATTAGCAGGCTTTGATTTCACTGCAGATGGTATATGTGGTGCCGAACGTTTGGACTACTAAATAAAGAATGATATGTTCGCCATTGTGTTGATACTGTTATATATATATATATATATATATATATATATATATATATATATATACACGTAGATAAACAGACTTTGTGTTCTCAGCTTCAATTTAGGTCATTAAAATGTAACGTTCGTGCGATTCCAAAAATTTTTAGCTACATTTTCACTGTCACCAAAAGTACAATTTGAAATATTATATTATGACAAACAAAATTGATTTATTTGTTCATATTTAATTTTGGCTGGCTTCTGTTTGTAAAAAATTTGTTGTTCACTCGCTATTTTTAAGTTTGGGGTAAAAAATTACGGTTTGTTTCCGTTTTCTTTTATTTCATAGAAAATTTTAGTGTTACTGGTAACTAATATATTTTACAAATTTTGACCGTGGACTGTGGAGGTATTGCCGAAGGTAACTGTATGCTCATTATTTATAATGTTTTATTGGCCTATATAATCACTGCTCCAAAGAACTATTACTTAACTTTCTATGGACCCCTTCTATAATGTTTGTACCTGTCGAGTCTGAAATATAGATTGTTTGTTTGTATTCTGTGTATTTAGGTATATAATTATTCTCATTATTATTATATTATCATTATTGTTAATAGTCAGGGGCGTCTGCAGAAATTTCTTAGATGGGGGAGGGAGGCCAAACATGATTCGCAGTGTGTATATATATATATGGATATAGGGGAATTGACTTAAATGTTTAGCTTAGACTAGATTACTCTCATTTGCGATTTTGGTCTTAAATATTTTTTTTTCACCAATGCACGATACCGTGTGTGCGTTTTTTTACTCTTGAGCTCATGGACATTTAGTGGGTCCACGAGGGGGGGCCCATGGCCCCCTAGGCCCTTCCCCATGGACCCGCGCCTGATTAATAATAATAATAGAAAAACAGTATTTAGTGTTCACTTGAAATTCTTTGTAACTGATTGTTTAATAATGGAAAATTGCTTTAAGTATTGGATTGTAGCATTATGTATTTTGTGTCGCACACCGTAAATTGAGGCCTGGATGAAGGGAGACCTGGATGAAGGGAGACCTGGATGAAGGGAACCTGGATGAAGGAGACCTGGATGAAGGGAGTCCCGCAGCTGGAAGACGCAAATGTACAAGAGATTCTCAATAGGAATTTCACACCGATAACAAAAATCATTGTTAAATTATCATTATACACAACAATGATTTGTCCATGAATTTCTCTCATCATTGTGAATTTTGTTTTTGCATAAAGGCGCAATCTACGCATCTTACTCTACGACCTACACCCACGTAATTCATTTGGTTCAACGTCCGTGCGAATGCACTTTGAGTCATAAAAAATTAAGTCACAGTTTTTTACTGAAATTTCTTATTACTCAATATGGGGAGTATTACTGAATAAAAAATATTATAATTACTAAATGTATACACATGTACATTTATTCACAAAAATGAGTGGGTCGCTATACCAAAATAATTTCCAGAAATTCTATATTAAGAATTGATGCAATTTTCATTGCCATAAAACTTGTTGAACAGCTAACATGAGTAAAATTTCACTAACTTTTTAGTTCGTAATTTTAATTTGACTATATCTGATTTAAATTTAGCTACACGAGTAATATAAAGTATTATTTATCTTAACGAAGCGACCACTGCACGGATTGGTTACTTGGTTACTTAAAAATTGTAATATAATTTACTAAATTAATATAATTTATTAAATGAATAACGTCGAAAAGCGCTGAAATAACTTGTAAAATAAATAGACTACCAACCACAATGGTGAAAATCACTATAATTCAGCCGGAGTAAGATCTACTGTATTAATGTCTAGAGAGATTAACAAATACTATTTTTCACCTTTTTCTGAGTAATTTTTCTATTTAATATTTATTCTTTTATGAGTTTATTATATCTTCATACTGTTGTGGAAGAATATACGATTTATATATACGATTACCTGACGAGGTGTACTGTTGAATACACGAAAGACCTTGGAATAAGTTTTCTTTTTCCTTGTGGGTTCGTTACAACGAAACAGAATTTCACCAGTACGAGATAAAGAAAAACAACCAAATAATCCAACATTCAACAACCTGAGCTCCTCCATATAAAACTTCAAACAATCAATCAATCAATCATTCAACAACATCATGACGACATGTCTAAACGGAGAAAAATTAGTTTCGTAGCTTCTGTGAATGTCCATGAACCTTTCCTAAACTTAGCGTCTATCTCGGAATCATTCTTCATATTAGTCAATAAAGGTTTCTGGTCGTTCATAATTGTCAAAAGAAGTAAACAAAACATCTTAAAATACCATTTGCAGAAGCACAGCGCATGCGCAAACAAGAAACGCACTTGTAGGCGTAAATAGCTGATGAGAGAACATCCACACACGATAAAGGAATTTGACGGTTAATTTTAAATGTAAATTTATATTTTACACTTTTAGTTGTGTTGTAATTATAATTTTTATTTAATAATGAAAATTATATGACAAAGTTTGATATTTTGCTAAGTTTTAATGTTTCCTAAATTCGGAATTGATAGGCTGCGAAACATTATTATATATAATATACACTAGGATAGAGCAACAAGCTTGACCTTCGTCAGAATTAACAATTCGGGCAGGAGCAAAACCAAAGTGTGTGTGTGTGTCTGTGTGTATATATAGCCTAACTTTCGTAAAATATATTAGAACAGTATACTGAATACTGTTCAAAGAGACATTTTACAATAAATTAGTCTGTGACTGAACGATAGGCCTATTACCAATTTTATTATTATCAGTACTAGTACAGTTCCCGCCGCTTCGCTGACGGTTAGACAGGCTAAACTACAAAAAAAGAACCAGCCGTGAAAATTTGAGCTTCACATTGTGTCAACATTTCTGAATCTGGTATCTCCCAAAACCTCCTCACCCCCATTCATACAACTTGGGGGCTAACCCCCTCCCCATTACCCCACCCATCCCGATTACCCCCACCCCCACCCTTCCCCATTGCTAAACTACAGAAAAGAACATAGTCATGAAAATCTTGAGCTTCACATTGCCGCCGCCCGTAATACAATTTCTGAATTTTTTTTACAATTTCTGAATTTTTTCTCATAATTTCTGAAAGTGTGACGGACAGATGGACAGCTCTCTTATTATAGTATAGATTATTATCCTATTGGCGGTCGACATTTTTCAATTAACCAATCAAATCCTCTTTACCTGCTAAATATAAAGCTGGACATAAATTTTCAACTTGGTGTTACTGTCAATATTTTTGTGTACTCATAATATATATATAATATATATATATATATGAACAGAAGGACCAACACAACGGCAAACATTTTCATTTATTTTTGTACTGCAGACGTTTCGACAAATCTTTTGTCATCATCAGTGAATTAAGTCTTAAAACCTCAAAACAAAAAAAAATAAAAAATGAAAAATGAAAATTACATCAATACAATATTAAAACCATTAAAATTAAAACCTTAAAATAAAAATAATGAAAATTGCATCAATACAAAATTAAAATCATTAAAATTGCATCACTACAAAAAATTAAAATCATTAAAAATTAAATTAAATTACCTCAACAGGTAAATACACAATGTTTACATCGACCTCCATACTTGACAAAACCCAAGAGAAAACTGTATGGTCCGTAAATCAGAAGGTATATAATATGTCTATGAAAATCGGTTGGTTAGTTAATAGTTAGTTAGTACAATAGTTAGTTAGTTAGTACAAAAAATAAATGAAAATGTTTGCCGTTGTGTTGGTCCTTCTGTTCATCTGTAAGCTCCGTTTCCCTAAGGAGAAGTCAATAGCTTTGATATATATATATATATATATATATATATATATATATATAAAATTATTATTATATATATTATTCCCATTTATAAAATACAAAAAGGTGGATAGGAATATATATTCACCAGGACAAGGGGGCCACAAGAGAAGACCAGGAGCAAGCAAAAATGTTGATCGCTCTCACAAATGAGTTTATGCTGACACAGGAGATACCAGAAAATACCAGAAAAAATAACTGCCTGGATCTGGTATTCATGAATAACATGAACTTGATTGCTGATAGAAAAATAACCCCAACCATTATCTCAGACCACAACTCAATCGAGATATCAACAAATATGACGACAGCATTAAAAGACAATACACATTGGTCAGTCACATGGCAAATGAGATTTAACGTTGATAAGTGCAAAATTTTGCATAAAGGTTCGCGTAACGGTAATTTTGCGTATAGTATGGCAGGGAAAGATTTAACAAGCGTAGAGCAGGAAAAAGATTTAGGAGTTATAGTGACTGGTGATTTAAAAGTAGCGAAACAAAGTACAGCAGCGGTCAATAAGGCAAACAAAGTGTTAGGTTTTATAGCTCGAAATTTTGAGTACAAATCGCGCGATATTATAGTTCCTCTTTATAAATCATTAGTTAGACCCCATTTGGAGTACGCGGTCCAATTTTGGAATCCGCATATGCGCATAGATATAAACAAAATCGAAAGAGTTCAAAGACGAGCAACTAAGATGATTCCGTCTCTTAGGTCAAAGTCGTACGAGGATAGGCTTAAGGAGTTAAAATTGACTACTCTCGAGACTAGGAGGTTAAGGGGTGATCTAATCCAGGTTTTCAAAATTATGAATGGGTTTCATAACGTAGATAGAGATAGCTTTTTCGAAATATCTCAATATAATAGAACTAGAAATAACGGGTGTAAGTTGACAAGTAGAAGGTTCGAGACAGCAGTTGCGAAAAACTTTTTTACGCATAGAATAGTAAATAGCTGGAATAGTTTGCCGGTAGAAGTAATTAGTAGCACGTCTATAAACATGGTTAAAAATCGATTAGACGCGCATGTTGAGAGAAAGGGTATAGTTTAAGGTAGTAAAATTAAGGTTTTGTGGGGATAGATCCCACAGCTCAACACAAGTGTTGTGGGATATAGGGAGGCAGCGTCTTGGGTTAGGGGATACTCTCTATCCTTACACACCCCATTTAAAGAGATTCCTCTGCCGAGCGGTGCCCCCTATAGTACTGTGAGGTATTGAAAAACTCATGATCTTCACTTGCCCCACAAACACCTTTAAATGGGAGACCCATAATGGGTGCACACACATTTCTACCTTATTGTACAGTCTTACAGCCACACCTACACTTTTCCTAGTAAGTGTTATATTGTAATGTATATGGTTGTAAATTTTGACTTGGTCCGCAATCGATATGGACCGTGACTTGATGGATACCGTAATGAAATTGACTGGATTCTTTGGATCTGATATATTTGCATGTCCGTTATAAATAGATATAGAGTGTAACGTTTGTGGATAGTAGTCTATTATGACTTGATCTTCTGGATCCAGAGATTCTATCTTTAGTTTTAAATCGATAATTAATTAGTTTTAAATTGATAATTATTTAGTTTCGTAAAAATTGGTCGTTGCTAATTTACCGGCAGTTTTTACATAAATTTCTTATGTTCTTGTGGTTCGGAACCCACGTAAAATTGTAGGTCCCCTCCGCCACCACGGAGGACATACACAATACACGATTACGAACACAGTTAGGTAGACCAGCCATGAGTGGATCCTAGGGTCTTTGTTGGTCTGAAACATTATAACATTATTATAACATTATATTGAGGAAAGAAGTAAATTCGGGGCCTTTAACTTAAACTCCAAGACTCTAAATTGGGAAGCAATCAGATCGCACATTGCCCAAGTAGAATGGAGAACAATTTTCGAGAATAAAACAACTGAAGAAATGCTAACAACTTTGGAAGAAAAAAAAAACTGAGAATTTTAGAAAAATATGCTCCGAAATCACATCCAAAAGGAAAGAGAAGCTGGCTAGAGAGGCAAAAAAGAAGACTTTTCCGCAAAAGAAAGAGAGTGGAGACGAAGTTAGGCAACTGCGGAGATAATGACAGGAAAGCAATAAAAGAAAATTGGAGAGTATCGATAGGGAAATACAAGCTCTGATTAAGGACCATACAGAGAGGGAAGAGGAAAAGGCGGTGGAAGCAATAAAGGAAAATCCAAAATACTTCTATAGCTATGTAAAAAGGAAAACAAAAACGCGCACCGCTATTGGGCCCTTAAGGACGAGAAATAATGAACTAACCGACGATCCAAAAGAAATATCTGATACATTGAAAGCTCAATATGAATCAGTTTTCAGTACCCCAAAAAGTGACAAAGCGATACCTGACATAAATGCATTCTTTAAAGAGGAATTGCAAGGAGAGTATATAACAGACTTTGATTTTACACCAGAAGATGTAACGAGAGCTATAGGACAAATGAAACCACATTCAGCTGCAGGTCCGGACAATTGGAACGCATTATTGATTAAAAACTGTAAAATGAAATAGCTACACCTTTGTACTGGATATGGAGAAGATCCCTAGACACTGGGGAAATACCGAGCATTGAAAAGAGCAAACATTGTCCCTATATATAAAGGAGGGGACAGATCTCAAGCAAAGAACTATAGACCACTGTCATTGACGTCCCACCTCACCAAAGTATTTCAAAGAATAGTTAGAGAGAAAATTTATGACTTCCTGGAGACACGGGAAAGAGTAAACGAAAATCAGCATGGATTCCGATCAGGTAGATCATGCCTATCACAACTAATAGAACACAACAACAATATCCTAGATGCATTGGAAGGCAATGACAATTACGATGTTGTATACACAGATTTTGCTAAAGCTTTCGACAAATGTGACCATGGTATAATAGCACATAAAATTAAATATATGGGAATAACAGGCAAAGTAGGAAAATGGATCTACAACTTCTTCAGAGAACGTCTGCAGGTCGTCAAAATTCAAGGTATATCATCATCAGAATCGGAAGTACGCACCTCAGTACCATAAGGGACAGTACTGGCCCCACTCCTGTTCATTATCATGCTAACAGACATAGACAGTGGAGTAAACAGCAACAGTATACATAGTAACATCCTTTGCAAACGATACAAAGATCAGCAGAAAAATCAGCGATGTACATGACGTGGATGCCTTGCAGAGGGACACGAACAAAATATACAAATGGTCAGAAGACAACAACATGTCATTTAACACCGAGAAATTTCAGCTCCCGAGATATGGTAGAAAAGAACTTAAACAGACGGCATATTATGCTCCAGAAAGACAGGAAATTCAGAGAAGCACGAAAGCGATCGAACTCGGATAATAATGACCGATGATGCGAAATTCGAAACACAAAATCAGATAGCGATAAATAAAGCAAAAAGAGTCGAGGGGCAGGTACTAAGAACGTCCAAAAGAAGGGACAGGACAGTAATGATTCCCCTGCTAAAAACACTGATTATACCAAAACTTGAATACTGCTCAGTTTTGACGTCCTCGTATAAAAAGGAAGAAACTAATAAACTAGAAGAAACGCAAAGGCATTTCACAACCAAGATTGATGGCTGCAAAGAACTCAATTACTGGGAAAGACTACGTAAACTAAATCTGTACTCCCTGGAAAGAAGAAAAGAGAGGTACACCATAATCTACATATGGAAAATGATCGAAAAACTGGTAAAACCTAAAACTAAACCCAATTACCATTCAAACAACACTGGAAAATAGGAAAGGCAGAATGTGTAGTGCTCCCAAATTAAAGGCCCGACAAGGGACCTCCTCAACTCTGAAGGAAAATAGCTTGGTTGTCAGAGGCCAAGACTTTTCAACCAGCTTCCAAAGGACCTCAGAAACGTAACGGGGGTCAAAGTTGAAGTCTTCAAGAGAAGACTGGATGCCTGGCTCAGGACGGTACCAGATGAGCCGGGTGTGCCTGGCTATGTACGGTGGAGAGCGCAAGAATGCAACTCGCTCCTCCACCAAGCCAGACCTAGAGGCGGGGCCACCAGCTTGACCTCCGTGTGAAGAGAGACCAACGCACGAAACAACATAAGGTTCATAAGGTAAGGTGTATATATTTATATATATATTCGTCATTCCCTGACGAGGTGTAGCTCTGAATACACGAAAGGCCTTGGAATCGTTTTTCTTTTTCCTTGTGGGTTTACAGCATATATATATTATATATATATGATGCAGATCCACAAGGAAAAATTAAAAGCAATTCCAATCCTTGACGAGGTGTGCTGTTAAATACACGAAACGCATTGGAATAACTTTTAATTTTTCCTTGTGGAGGTGCATCATTTATTTATTTCAGGCGTTTAATTGTGAAATTCATCCCATATATATATATACACACACATTTACTTATCACTTTTATCTTATATAAACTGTAATATATAAATAGGACATTTTCTTAGAATGTAATATTATTATTTATCTATCTCGTGATTAATATAAGACAGCTGGAGGCAAGTTATTTAAACAGTTCCACGACTTAATAAATATAATAATTGTAATGAAAATAGTCGAGCAACGAAAGTAATTTTAATTGAATTAAATTTATTTATTATTTTATTTTAGATTCTCGTATGAATTAGTGCTCTTTCTTCTGTCATGAATTAATCCTTTTTTTTGTTGTTATTTATTTGCTGTTACCTCTCTGTAGTGTGTATCTAGTGACTGTGAAAAAGGAGTACGCATGCGCCTTCATCAGTTTCAATATTTTCCATTCTAGTATATACCTTTTAAAATTATTGGTTTGCCACATTCCTGAGTCATACGTAGTCCAGCACCTTATTTGCCATAGTGTAAATATATCTAGAGAGTTACGTCGTTATTTTGTTTTGTATATAGTTTCATTTGCCATTAAATCCAATTTGTTTTAACTATTTTGATAATTAAAGCCTTGAAACTCCGCCCCCTGATAAAATGCCAATTTTTAGGCTGATCCATTACTTGATAATGAGATTTTGTCTTCCATTTAATGCCGAAAAATAAGTCTTTGCGCAGTTATATAAAATTGTATATTAAAAAAGCTTCTGTTTGAAGTCAAAAGAAGCAATCTCGAAGATGAGACCCCTCCAGTATTAGTATTTGCCCTGGATGTCGAGAGACATCCGGACTCAGAGAACCAGCCAATGGGAAGCCTCCTTCTAAGATGCTTGGACCAATCACAGACGGTTTCTCATCGTTTCTCTAGCGAGAGAAAGCTTGACGAAATAAACTCGACTCCAGACTGAATTCGGCTTAGAGTTTGCGATGAACCTTTGAAAGAGTTGGGTGTTGTGCGCTTCTTGAACTGTTCGCGTGTAATTATTGTTTTCTGCCTATAAAGGTTTTGTGTTTATATTCTTCAATGGAATACGGATAATAATAATAATAAGAATAATAATTAGTTAATTGGAAAAGTGATGAGTGAGGAACGTGTGGTTGGATTACGGCAAAAAAGTACGATATGATGAGGAACTTAAACGCACCTTGATTAGATTCACCTGGCGTAATAGCACCAGGTAAAGTTGAACGCTGTTTCTTTACCTTTCTAGTTTCAGACAGGTGTTTAATATAAATTTATTTTGCCTTCGGTTACGAATGAATTATGGGAATGAAATTAAAAGCTCGCTTACTCAGATCACCAACAGGAACCTGTATTCCACGGTTGACTGTAAAATCTGTATAGGCTTTGCTCTGCCCCTAGGACTCTATACGCCGTTCTAACGGTTGTTCGCTGCCCTCCGTCAACAAATAGGCTCCTATCAGTCTAACTCTTGTGAATTAGGCTATAATATAGCTTGCCACCTATGGGTCTGAAATTGTTAAATGTAATAATTGTAGGCTCTAGAATTTGTAGCTTCAAAATAAGATTGTCCAAACCTTCATTATGGGACACAATGTAGGCCCTAATATAAATTTCGTTGGCTCAGTCTTTCGTTCTTGTTTGTAAGTAGGCCTCGGCAAAGCTCTTGTTCGAGTAACCCAATGGACTAACACCTTATAAATTCTATGAAGCTTGCGTACAGTTTAGAGCCTATTTATTCTCGGTTCTTCCGCTTTATAATTATAGAGTGGCCACAATTTCCTTTGCAGTGAAATTACGACATATCTGTATGTTGCCCTTGGTTTTCATGCAAAAGGACTTTGTGGTCACCCTGTAGTTATTTAAACACATTGGAGTTGAGTTAATCACAGACCCTTAGACTTATTTGTAATAATCACGGACCCTTAGACTTATTTGTAATAATCACGGACCCTTAGACTTATTTGTAATAATCACGGACCCTTAGACTTATTTGTAATAATCACGGACCCTTAGACTTATTTGTAATAATCACGGACCCTTAGACTTATTTGTAATAATCACGGACCCTTAGACTTATTTGTAATAATCACGGACCCTTAGACTTATTTGTAATAATCACGGACCCTTAGACTTATTTGTAATAATCACGGACCCTTAGACTTATTTGTAATAATCACGGACCCTTAGACTTATTTGTAATAATCACGGACCCTTAGACTTATTTGTAATAATCACGGACCCTTAGACTTATTTGTAATAATCACGGACCCTTAGACTTATTTGTAATAATCACGGACCCTTAGACTTATTTGTAATAATCACGGACCCTTAGACTTATTTGTAATAATCACGGACCCTTAGACTTATTTGTAATAATCACGGACCCTGACTTATTTGTAATAATCACGGACCCTTAGACTTATTTGTAATAATCACGGACCCTTAGACTTATTTGTAATAATCACGGACCCTGACTTATTTGTAATAATCACGGACCCTTAGACTTATTTGTAATAATCACGGACCCTTAGACTTATTTGTAATAATCACGGACCCTTAGACTTATTTGTAATAATCACGGACCCTTAGACTTATTTGTAATAATCACGGACCCTTAGACTTTTGTAATAATCACGGACCCTTAGGCGTATTTGTAATAATCACGGACCCTTGGGCGTATTTGTAATAATCACGGACCCTTGGGCGTATTTGTAATAATCACGGACCCTTGGGCGTATTTGTAATAATCACGGACCCTTGGGCGTATTTGTAATAATCACGGACCCTTGGGCGTATTTGTAATAATCACGGACCCTTGGGCGTATTTGTAATAATCACGGACCCTTGGGCGTATTTGTAATAATCACGGACCCTTGGGCGTATTTGTAATAATCACGGACCCTTGGGCGTATTTGTAATAATCACGGACCCTTGGGCGTATTTGTGATAATCACGGACCCTTGGGCGTGTTTGTGATAATCACGGACCCTTGGGCGCGTTTGTGATAATCACGGACCCTTGGGCGCGTTTGTGATAATCACGGACCCTTGGGCGCGTTTGTAATAATCACGGACCCTTGGGCGCGTTTGATAATCACGGACCCTTGGGCGCGTTTGTAATAATCACGGACCCTTGGGCGCGTTTGTAATAATCACGGACCCTTGGGCGCGTTTGTAATAATCACGGACCCTTGGGCGCGTTTGTAATAATCACGGACCCTTGGGCGCGTTTGTAATAATCACGGACCCTTGGGCGCGTTTGTAATAATCACGGACCCTTGGGCGCGTTTGTAATAATCACGGACCCTTGGGCGCGTTTGTAATAATCACGGACCCTTGGGCGCGTTTGTAATAATCACGGACCCTTGGGCGCGTTTGTAATAATCACGGACCCTTGGGCGCGTTTGTAATAATCACGGACCCTTGGGCGCGTTTGTAATAATCACGGACCCTTGGGCGCGTTTGTAATAATCACGGACCCTTGGGCGCGTTTGTAATAATCACGGACCCTTGGGCGCGTTTGTAATAATCACGGACCCTTGGGCGCGTTTGTAATAATCACGGACCCTTGGGCGCGTTTGTAATAATCACGGACCCTTGGGCGCGTTTGTAATAATCACGGGCCCTTGGGCGCGTTTGTAATAATCACGGGCCCTTGGGCGCGTTTGTAATAATCACGGGCCCTTGGGCGCGTTTGTAATAATCACGGGCCCTTGGGCGCGTTTGTAATAATCACGGGCCCTTGGGCGCGTTTGTAATAATCACGGGCCCTTGGGCGCGTTTGTAATAATCACGGGCCCTTGGGCGCGTTTGTAATAATCACGGGCCCTTGGGCGCGTTTGTAATAATCACGGGCGCGTTTGTAATAATCACGGGCGCGTTTGTAATAATCACGGGCCCGTTTGTAATAATCACGGGCCCGTTTGTAATAATCACGGGCCCGTTTGTAATAATCACGGGCCCGTTTGTAATAATCACGGGCCCTTGGGCGCGTTTGTAATAATCACGGGCCCGTTTGTAATAATCACGGGCCCTTGGGCGCGTTTGTAATAATCACGGGCCCGTTTGTAATAATCACGGGCCCTTGGGCGCGTTTGTAATAATCACGGGCCCGTTTGTAATAATCACGGGCCCTTGGGCGCGTTTGTAATAATCACGGGCCCGTTTGTAATAATCACGGGCCCTTGGGCGCGTTTGTAATAATCACGGGCCCGTTTGTAATAATCACGGGCCCTTGGGCGCGTTTGTAATAATCACGGGCGCGTTTGTAATAATCACGGGCCCTTGGGCGCGTTTGTAATAATCACGGGCGCGTTTGTAATAATCACGGGCCCTTGGGCGCGTTTGTAATAATCACGGGCGCGTTTGTAATAATCACGGGCCCTTGGGCGCGTTTGTAATAATCACGGGCGCGTTTGTAATAATCACGGGCCCTTGGGCGCGTTTGTAATAATCACGGGCGCGTTTGTAATAATCACGGGCCCTTGGGCGCGTTTGTAATAATCACGGGCCCGTTTGTAATAATCACGGGCCCGTTTGTAATAATCACGGGCCCTTGTGCGCGTTTGTAATAATCACGGGCCCTTGGGCGCGTTTGTAATAATCACGGGCCCTTGGGCGCGTTTGTAATAATCACGGGCCCTTGGGCGCGTTTGTAATAATCACGGGCCCTTGGGCGCGTTTGTAATAATCACGGGCCCTTGGGCGCGTTTGTAATAATCACGGGCCCTTGGGCGCGTTTGTAATAATCACGGGCCCTTGTGCGCGTATGTAATAATCACGGGCCCTTGGGCGCGTTTGTAATAATCACGGGCCCTTGGGCGCGTTTGTAATAATCACGGGCCCTTGGGCGCGTTTGTAATAATCACGGGCCCTTGGGCGCGTTTGTAATAATCACGGGCCCTTGGGCGCGTTTGTAATAATCACGGGCCCTTGGGCGCGTTTGTAATAATCACGGGCCCTTGGGCGCGTTTGTAATAATCACGGGCCCTTGGGCGCGTTTGTAATAATCACGGGCCCTTGGGCGCGTTTGTAATAATCACGGGCCCTTGGGCGCGTTTGTAATAATCACGGGCCCTTGGGCGCGTTTGTAATAATCACGGGCCCTTGGGCGCGTTTGTAATAATCACGGGCCCTTGGGCGCGTTTGTAATAATCACGGGCCCTTGGGCGCGTTTGTAATAACCACGGGCCCTTGGGCGCGTTTGTAATAATCACGGGCGCTTGGCCGCGTTTGTAATAATCACGGGCGCTTGGCCGCGTTTGTAATAATCACGGGCGCTTGGCCGTATGTGTAATAATCACGGGCGCTTGGCCGTATGTGTAATAATCACGGGCGCTTGGCCGTATGTGTAATAATCACGGGCGCTTGGACGTATGTGTAATGATCACGGGCGCTTGGACGTATGTGTAATGATCACGGGCGCTTGGACGTATGTGTAATGATCACGGGCGCTTGGACGTATGTGTAATGATCACGGGCGCTTGGACGTATGTGTAATGATCACGGGCGCTTGGACGTATTGTAATGATCACGGGCGCTTGGACGTATTTGTAATGATCACGGGCGCTTGGACGTATTTGTAATGATCACGGGCGCTTGGACGTATTTGTAATGATCACGGGCGCTTGGACGTATTTGTAATAATCACGGGCGCTTGGACGTATTTGTAATAATCACGGGCGCTTGGACGTATTTGTAATAATCACGGGCGCTTGGACGTATTTGTAATAATCACGGGCGCTTGGACGTATTTGTAATAATCACGGGCGCTTGGACGTATTTGTAATAATCACGGGCGCTTGGACGTATTTGTAATAATCACGGGCGCTTGGACGTATTTGTAATAATCACGGGCGCTTGGACGTATTTGTAATAATCACGGGCGCTTGGACGTATTTGTAATAATCACGGGCGCTTGGACGTATTTGTAATAATCACGGGCGCTTGGACGTATTTGTAATAATCACGGGCGCTTGGACGTATTTGTAATAATCACGGGCGCTTGGACGTATTTGTAATAATCACGGGCGCTTGGACGTATTTGTAATAATCACGGGCGCTTGGACGTATTTGTAATAATCACGGGCGCTTGGACGTATTTGTAATAATCACGGGCGCTTGGACGTATTTGTAATAATCACGGGCGCTTGGACGTATTTGTAATAATCACGGGCGCTTGGACGTATTTGTAATAATCACGGGCGCTTGGACGTATTTGTAATAATCACGGGCGCTTGGACGTATTTGTAATAATCACGGGCGCTTGGACGTATTTGTAATAATCACGGGCGCTTGGACGTATTTGTAATAATCACGGGCGCTTGGACGTATTTGTAATAATCACGGGCGCTTGGACGTATTTGTAATAATCACGGGCGCTTGGACGTATTTGTAATAATCACGGGCGCTTGGACGTATTTGTAATAATCACGGGCGCTTGGACGTATTTGTAATAATCACGGGCGCTTGGACGTATTTGTAATAATCACGGGCGCTTGGACGTATTTGTAATAATCACGGGCGCTTGGACGTATTTGTAATAATCACGGGCGCTTGGACGTATTTGTAATAATCACGGGCGCTTGGACGTATTTGTAATAATCACGGGCGCTTGGACGTATTTGTAATAATCACGGGCGCTTGGACGTATTTGTAATAATCACGGGCGCTTGGACGTATTTGTAATAATCACGGGCGCTTGGACGTATTTGTAATAATCACGGGCGCTTGGACGTATTTGTAATAATCACGGGCGCTTGGACGTATTTGTAATAATCACGGGCGCTTGGACGTATTTGTAATAATCACGGGCGCTTGGACGTATTTGTAATAATCACGGGCGCTTGGACGTATTTGTAATAATCACGGGCGCTTGGACGTATTTGTAATAATCACGGGCGCTTGGACGTATTTGTAATAATCACGGGCGCTTGGACGTATTTGTAATAATCACGGGCGCTTGGACGTATTTGTAATAATCACGGGCGCTTGGACGTATTTGTAATAATCACGGGCGCTTGGACGTATTTGTAATAATCACGGGCGCTTGGACGTATTTGTAATAATCACGGGCGCTTAGACGTATTTGTAATAATCACTGGCGCTTAGACGTATTTGTAATAATCACGGGCGCTTAGACTTATAATGACTGAAATTCACCAAGTTTACATCGCTTTAAGGTGTAGAGCCTAAAGTGAATTAGAGTAAATCAAATGTTAAAATTTTGACATTACGTACAAGAAGGATAAATTTAATGAAAAAACATTTTTCACCATTGGAATCCAAAATGAACATTAAGCGTTGCCCAATGTCTTTTCCTTCAATGTTAAGAATTTATCTTAAATGTAATTAGGCCTACTTAAAAGACTGCGAATGTTCAGTGGTCTGAATATAATTAGTATTGGGGAATAATTGGCTTTTAAGTGGTGCTACATTGTGTTCGGTACGATAAGCGTTTGGGGGTGAAATAATGTTGAGTGTGTTTACGCAATTATGGCCCCTGGGTTTGCCTACTCTACCCATTAACCTATTCCTAATGTCATACTATCCGCATGCCAAGGATGTGGGGCAAGGGACATTGAATCTGTATCACCTTCATTTTTTAGTTTATCGGCAGTTAACTTCCCTTCAGCTAAACACACGCCTTAATAATTTGGTTCTATGGCCTAACTTTGCATTAAATAGGCTCGAGTTTAAAGATTTAAGTTTGTAAAGGTACGTAGGCCGTTTTAAATGGACATTAAAGCCAACTTACCCTTTGTACGTACGGTCGGCATATTAATATCGATAGGCTATTCTACTTGGCTGTGAACTTTTAAGATGCAAATTGAAGTTTTGTAGACCCAGGGTATGAGTAGGAAGCTCGCCTTTATTTGGATTTAAGGGCCTACGTTTTGTAAGGTTTACCTCACTAAGGTACGTTTTGGTTTTCAACGAAGTTCAGTTCCGCACTCCTAGCTCTTAATTTCAGTTGCCTTTATTTCTGTGAAATAAACATATTACAAATAGTAAATTCAACCTAGCACGCCAGGCTAGTAACTATAATTCTAAGAACCTAACACTTCTATTAGGAATTCATGTAGGCTTCTGCTTTTTTACTAAGTAAGATGAAGGATGTCGGTGAACTTCAAGTTGGAAGATAACTTAGCCTAATTGCAGACTTAATCTCGTTCAATTGGAAGGTGACTTGACCGGCTAGGGTGGCCAGACGTCCGACTTTTGAGTACTCTGTCCTTAGGGTGGCCATTTCCAAAAAGGAGGACACTGCGTATGTGGCCGTACGTTAATATATATATATATATATATATATATATATATATATATATATAAGCAAACAACCACAAGGAAAGCGCTCGGACTTTGTGTTTCCTTTTCCTTGTGGTTGTTTGCTTATTAATAAGGTCACGTGTTATTTTGTGATTCTAGTGCATATATATATATATATATATATATATATATATATATATATATATGTTAACGTACGGCCACATACGCAGTGTCCTTTTTAAATGGTCACCCTACTTGACCCTGCATCATTTGATTCTAGGCCTACGTCACAGATTCTAGTGCGTCGCAAGAATGGTAGATCGGTGTTGCATTTCTAGGACTTATAGCAGAGCTTTCCAAACTGGTGTGTCGCGACACATTAGTGTTTTTTGTATTTTGAAAATTTTGATTTTTCTATCAACAAAATCGGCTACAAGATAAACCACCTACTGAAAAATTATCTGATATTTGATATTTGATAACAAAAATTAATTAATGTGTCGTGAAAATTTTTATGCTTAAATAGTGTGTCGCCAACGTGAAAAGTTTGGAAAGCTCTGACTTATAGACTTAAGTCTGATAAGTTACTAGAGATCATAGGTTAAAATGAAAGAAATTATTTTAATCAAATTAAAGTCTGTTTAAAAAGGTTGAATTGAAGATGGGGAAAGCTAGCCAAAAGTTAGTAGGCCAATAGGGCAATTTAATAAGCATGGCTTCTGTATCAGCAGGAACTAAAAAAGTAGGCTTCACTGAGGACATTGTCATAAATTGCAAGTCATGTCCTGTCCCTTTATTAAACTAAAGCAACAATGCGACTTTGAGACGAGCCAGATGTCGCGAAACCAAAGTAGCTTACTTAGCCTAATGTTATTTGGTAGCAGAAGTGTGTTCACTTGTAATTAAGTAGATTGGCTAGGTTTGGTTAGGCCTACATTATAAGTCTATGTTTTTGTAGCAGGGCTTAGTTCAAATGGAATAGATTCCGCTTATTTGATAGTACTGAGGTAAGCTTCCATCTTAGAACTATTTGTAGGCTAATAACTTTTGTCCAATATACTGTATATTACCCATTTAATTTTTCCCAGGGCCTACAAGAAACTTTACTGTATAGGCCTACCCCATAAAGCCAAGTGTAATTAGGGTCAAGTTTAATTGTTATACTCTCTATTGTTTTTAGAGATTATAAATTTATACAAGAATTCTTAGCTTAAATGTAAACTATTTTGGCGGAATTCTAAGTGTGTGGTGGACCTAGGCTAGGCTAGGTCCGACTGGAAACGGTGCGTTGAATTATTATTATTTTTGTAAGTAAAAAATTCCAAGGAATTATCTATTGGAACGAAAGTTGAATTTCTTAAGACTCGGAAAAGAGCCTTTGGGGATAAACAAAATTAAGTTGTAGTTAGGTTGCTTTACTTTTCAGTTTAGGCCTATAGTCTGCGTGTTGTATGTGAAGGATGTACGCTCATCAGGAAGAGAGAAATTTGTAATTAGAAAATAGAATTGGAATTTGACACTGTACCCAATGAAAGAAGAAAAAAAAAGTTTAAAGCCTTTTTATTCCGTGTTCATGGTGGATGCCTCAATTTCAATAGTCTAATTCACGAATCGCAAAAAAAAAAAAAAAATCTATGAAAGAAAAACCTTGAAAAAAAAAATGCCAAAAATAAATTTGCAAATTGTAGAAGATAACGGTATTTACGAATTACGACCATACCAAATAGGTTGGACTACTCCATGGCCGATGTCGATCAGCCAAGTTAAGCGACAATGGGTTTGGAGAGTAGTTGGATGGAAGGCCCATCCTCCGCGTCCGGATTATAAATCATGTAGCGACCCGTGGTTCGGATTCCACGTAAAGATGTAGGCCCCTTCCGTCAATATGACCCTCGATGTTGGGAAGGAGGTTAAACAACCGCGTATAAAACTAACCAAATGGGTCGTTGCGGCCTTATTGTGGATAGTGGATAGGCTCAGTCAACATAGTCAAATTGGGTGGTCTGACACATTAATATAAAAAGTCGAGGAAAGTCCAGCTTTCACTTAGAAGTCTTAGATATGGTTGGTTGACTAACCATGTTTTGTGGTGGTTCAGAAAGTTCAGAAAAATAAGGTTGGCAATCATTGGCGAGTTCTTTAATAATAGGCCAAGTCCTGGGCCTACGCTTATAGGATCATATAGGTTGGGCCTACAACCCTATGTCTTGTACCTTGATTATCGTATTGCTCTGTATGGACTAGCCTAGTCTTTATTATTGCAGTAGACCTTCATGATAGGTCCAAGACCCGTTATGTTTGTGGTAATAACAAATTAGATAAAATAGCTAAGCCCTAATTAACATGCTTTACAATGTGTTGCCCTACCTGGTTTACGTAGGTTTAAATACATTCTAGCCTGGTTCTGGGATGCACGAGAAAAATGAACCTACTTTAGGTCTTAAACTAAATCCAATAGATAGGCCTACAGGGCTACTGCAGTTCTAAAAAGTACTGAACCGACAGTGTGCATCTATAAGTTAATTAGTCTGTACTCATAGCTAATTATACTTAGATGCAGATGAAATCAGTAGACTATAGACATGGGCCTAGGTAACTTCAAAAAAGACCAATTTCTTGTTGAGTGAAGTCTATTTTAGGTTAGAAAGATGGTTTGTTTTGCGAAGTTATTGGCTTTGAACCCCCCCTTCCTCACTAAGAATTGGGGGAGGAATTTGAATGCGCTCAGAAAGTGTATCGTTTCCATTCATCACATTGTGGCGTCACGCTTTCAAATCGCTAAAGTTTACTCTGTTACGGAGGCTTGTTTACACGGGAATGTTGGGGCGGGCCTACAAAAGTAGGTTTGGAATACAAGCACACTTTATTAGACGATAATTATTGGTTTTGTTTTATTAGACGATAATTATTGGTTTTGTTTAACCTCCTTCACAACATCTAAGGTCATATGACGGAGGGGACCTACAGCTTTACTCGGGATCCGAACCACGGGTCGCTACATAGTCTGGACGCAGCGGACGGTCTCCCATCCAACTACTATCCGACCCAATGTCGCTTAACTTCGCTGATCAACGGGAAGCGGTGTACGACATTGGCTACGACGTAACCCACTTTATAGACGAGGTATAGGCTACATAGAGTGTATAAAATCGTGCGAAAGTCCCTGGGACTAGCGATTAGCTAATCCTTTACACTTAGAATCTGAAATCACTTTTGGGCTGCTCCCTTTGCACACTAGGATTACACCAGTAGCTCTTTGATGCCGTTGCTAAACCTCCACAACATCTAAGGTAATGCGACGGAGGGGACCTACACCTTTACGTGGGATCCGTACCATGGGTCGCTACATCATCTGAACACAGAGAACAATCTAGTCCAACTAACCCAGACCCAATGTCGCTTAACTTCGCTGATCGAACGAAAGCGGTGTTACAGTATGACCACGACGTAGCCCAGTCGGCTAATTTGTGACTATCTCAAACACTTTATATCATTCAAATTAGCCTTTCCAGAAGATAAGTAGGCTTACATTCGATCAGGGTTTTATCAATTTCTTAGTAGGTACTTTGTTGGAGTGCTGGGAACGGCCGTAATTTATTTATTAATAGGTATGCCGTTAAACCTATTTGTACGCAACGTGAATGACGTGTAATAGGCTTATCTAAATGCTATGGACCAAATGGTATAAATGTAGGCCTATGTGATGAAATATGTTCGCAGAAATGAGGGTACAGAATTTTGTAGGTTGACTGTAGCTGGTTTTATAGGCTGACTAGATATGATGCTAGGCTTTGAAGTAATTTACGCGGCTATATAAGAACTTGAGTTTAATACTAGCCTACTTGATGTAACTGTAAACGATTACAGTATTAGTTGTCCGACGCAGCTTCAGCTTTTCGACCTTCTACTTGAAACATAATGGCGTTTAATTTCTAGAAAACATCAGACTTATAGTTGAAGCCCATGGCATCTTTATAGCCCATTAAAAAGTACGTCTAAGCCACTAATATGTCCAGCCTACGTGACATGTAGGCCTAAGTTTGTGTGCATTTCAATTTAAAGGAATAGGCCTACCAATAGATTTTCTACATTCACTTGGTATTGCCTATAATACTTTTGTTTAATACTGAAGTTAAATGAACTTTATGGTTGAAACGACACATTTGCTTTCAATTAAAGTCTCTATTTAGAAAGTGTTTTTGCATCGCCTCTCGCACACATTTCGCTGTACAGCGGAATGGCCTATGGTTCTATAGTCTTAAATGGTTGGTTTTCAAATTCAAAGTGGATTTCATAATATGGTTCATCGTAATGCAACATAGATGTTTACTGCGATGCCATATTTTAAGGTTTGAACATTCTTGAAAGAATAGTAACGTAGTGATGTTGGAAATGTTTGTCACTCGACCGATCTCGAATCTCATATCACTGATTCAGATCATATTGGGTTAAAGATTGAATTGTCCAGTCAGAGGCCATGTTTCGCTACTTCTGCAGGCCGAGCAGTGAGGAAGGGGAACTTATTTATCTCTTAACAAAAGCCATTACTATTTTTTTGAGTTACCTATATACCGTATATTCAGTGATTTGAATGTGTCCAAACTTCGTTTTGAAGGAGTCGTCAACTTTCACGAAGGAACAGTTCTCAATGACTTTTTCGGATCAGGTTAAGAATAGCGAGCCCATTTACCTCATGTTAAGAATAGCGAACCCAAAATTCAACAAGTTAAGAATAGCGAACCTAATGTTTCAACAGGGAAAAATACTTCGAAAAAAAAAAAATATGTTCCACTATTATTATTTTATTTATTTTTTATTAATTAACCTTTATTAATAATAAAATAAATACAGTAGTCTTTTTATAATTTACAATTTTTACAATGACATAAATAATTGTGAAGCTCGACTATTTATTTATTTATTTATTTTTTTTATTTGGCCCTTAAGCTTTAGGCTTTACTGGGCTCTTATTAAAAATAAGCAGCTAGCCGTTATAAGTTAATAATAATAAAGTAAATAAATAAGTAAATAAGTATTATTAATAGTTAAAGCCTGTATTTCAATATTAAACAATATTAATGGACAATATTAAACATTATTAGTGGACACTAATCCAAGATTTTTGTTAGTATCCCATTATTAATCGGGATTTTAACTTGGTTTTAAACAAATTTACATTCGCAATATTTTTTATATCGGCATGCAAGTCATTCCATAGTTTCAATCCAATGAAAATAGGTAGTTTTTGAGATGAAGACAATCTAAATTGAGGTATAACAATCTTTGATCTATTTCTGGTCTGATACGGGTGGATTTCTTGATGAGTTACAAAATATCTATTTACCCATTGCAAATTAATGATTTTGCTCTTACATTTGTAAATAAAAATAAAATGTGCCAGTTTGGTTATATCATTGAGCTTTAGTAGGTTTAGCTCTTTAAATAATGCACTAGAGTGATCAAGGAAATCAGCATCAGATAATAACCTTATTGCTCGTTTTTGGATGACAAAGATACCATTTAATGCGTTGTTAGCGGAGTTTCCCCAAACAAGGGTGCAGTATGTTATTAAGGAAGAACAAGAGTATGATAAAGAGTCAATAAAACTTGTTTAGGGACTACATTTCTAAGTTTAAACATTATAGCAACGCTCCTTGAAATCTTTTTCGAGATATAATTTACATGATCACTCCATTGCAAATTCTTATCTAGCATTACACCAAGAAATTTTGTTACAGTACACTCCTTTATGGTGATTTCATTAACATTGAGTTCATCAAGATATACATTTCTTTTATTAGTAAAAATCATGAAATTTGTTTTACTGGTATTTAGGAAGAGTTTATTGGTGGTCAACCATTTCATTACATTGATGAATTCTGAATTGAATATATTCTTAGCTGTATTAACATCTTTGCAAGAAAAGGAGAGAGTTGTATCATCTGCAAACATTATGAAGTTCAGTATATCAGATGAACGTGGAAGGTCATTTATATATAATAAAAATAACAGTGGACCCAGCACTGAGCCCTGTGGCACACCATGTTTGACAAGCGCTTTAGTAGAGCAAACCTTATTTACTGATACAAAATTATATCTATCGGACAAATAACTTTTAAACCAATCACTGATTGCCCCTCTAAAGCCGTAACAATACAATTTATTAAGTAGAATATTATGGTCTATTACATCAAACGCCTTACTCAAATCCATAAATATTGACATCATTATTATTTCTTTGTTCTCCTTAGCTATATTTACATTTTCCATAAGATTTAAAATAGCCATTTCCGTTGTTCTATTATTACGGAAGCCATATTGATTTGGAGATAATAAATTGTAAGATTCTAAATATTGCTGCATTCTACTTTTTACAATTTTTTCGAAAACTTTGCTGAACACAGATAATGAACACACCGGCCTGTAATTTGTTGCTAGTGTAGGATCACCCCCTTTAAAAAGAGGTGTTATACAACCAGTTTTTAGCATTGATGGGAATATTCCTTTGGAAATACTTTGATTGATAATTTTAGCCAAAGTTACAGATATCTTATCTTTAACAAGTTTCAATATAGGTACAGGAATGTTATGAATGTTATTTTTTGTATTTTTTAATTTACCAATAATATTCTGGACCTCAGTAGAGGTAGCAGGAACAAAAGAAAATGAATTTAGCCGGATATTTTTTGCTACCCGCACACGAAGGGTAGCAAAAATAATTGAATGCCCTGTTAGGTTAATTGAATGCCCTGTTAGGTTCATTGAGTGCCCATTTAGGTCAACTGTACGCCTTTGACGATTGGCTAGGTTTAGTCGTGATATTTTCGTTAAAACTAACGAATGTATCACGACTAAACCTAACCAATCGTCAAGGGCGTACAGTTGACCTAACCGGGCGTTCAAATTTTATCCTATGTAAATAATGGTTTTTACAAAATTCTCCATGTTAAGAATAGCAAACCCAAAAGTTTCCATGTCAAGAATAGCGAACCCAACACCCTATGGGTTCGCTATTCTTAACGTGATCCACTTTTTCTTACAAAAATGTAAAAAAAGTTTCACGGAAATGAAAAATATAAAAAGTAATAAACCAATACTAGATCCAAATGAGTATATATTTCGGTAAACTTGTCGTACGTCAGACAGACGTACGGTACGATCATTAATATACAAAAGTTTCAATTAAAATAATGAATGCAAAATTTATCTTCAGAATTTATCTTCAGTTGGTCAGAATATTTTTTTGTTTATTAGCATTACGATTCATTTCGAAAATGTAAACACTGTCATAGTGTGAAATATTTGGTTTTTCCTTCAAATCGCGTGACAGTGAAACCTCTACTGTCGTTGACGGATTGATGTTAAATGTAAACAAAATACACTTGATGGTAATTGTGTTATTTTTTTTTTTTTGAGCATTTTCTTGCATTAGTAAAACTGGTAATAGATGAGGACTAGGAATTGGTGAAAAGGACGATTAGGGTACAGTTTAAATATACAGGGTGTCCGAGAATTATCTGTACAATTTTTGGCTGTTATTAAAAGTCAACCATGAAGTGTAGAAATTCCAGTGTTGTCCCATTTTACAGAGAATCTCATTAAGTTTTTTCTGATACCAAGTTTTGACAAGTTTTTTAGAAATTCCAGTGTGTCCGAATATTATCTGTACAATTTCATCTTTTAATAAAATTCTTGATAACACATGTAAAATTCTTAAACAAGATTATTTAGAATCTGTATTTTCAAAAGTTTCTTTCATTAAAGTAACGTTGTTACAAACATTCGATATGTGCACCATTAGTGATTCGCAAAACATCCAATCGATACTCCAGATGTTGCCATGTACGCTGCAGCATATCCACATCAATTCGCTCAATAGCAGCTGTGATTCTTGCTTTTAAATCATCAATGTCTGTCACCCGCGTACATTTCTAAAAAACTTGTCAAAACGTGGTATCAGAAAAAACTTAATGAGATTCTCTCTAAAATGGGACAACACTGGAATTTCTACACTTCATGGTTGACTTTAATAACAGCCAAAAATTGTACAGATAATTCTCGGACACCCTGTACATATGTCTCGCATTGGTCATAAAATTCCATCTGCCTAATGAGTTCGTCATAACGAATATATTTTTCCTTCATATGGCCTAATTAAAAACTTAAATTTTTACATCTCTGAACGATTGCCGATTTGCAGTATCGTGTGACTTAACACTAAGTACATGACCACATATCCATAAATCTTTCCCTCCCTGATCCATAGGTGACATCGTAAACTTTACAGTTGAAAACAAACTCATATTTTAGAATATCAGTTATCACTTCATTCAACCAAGTCTCTCTCTCTCTCTCTCCCTCATTAATTTTTGTAGTCGTGTTCTCGTTTATTTGTCTCAATATCTGTCCGACCATAGTCACCGCATCCTGTTCTTTTCAAACGTCAATTCTGGGGTTTAAGGACTCTAGACTTAATCGTACTCCGATTGGTTATTCCCCATAGAAGCTCCTACCAATTAAAAGTTCGGATTTTCTTATCGCTCTCTCCTATTCGGCGGACTGTTATGTTATAGGCATATAACGGAAAGAGCCGCCCAAATAGGTTGTTCCTGAACTCTAAAATCTCCCGCCTACCAAAGGCTTTTTCGAGGTTCTTGCTATTCTGTGTTCCTTCGAACAAGGCCACTCCTGACACAGGTGGCCCCTGTTCTTGTCATTCCTGCGGCCCTTGATCAACCGTCCATGAAACTTCGTGAAACTCGAGTGACATCATTATCTCGCCTATTACCTCGCCCGGATGAATATTATTTTTCTGAATGACTTTTTGCGAAAACAGCTACAGTGCGTCTACGGTAACTTTTGAAACTTATCAAGCAATGATTGTGTGTTAACTCCGATTAATGTTATTGAATGTGCCTCTGCATTTTTGTTAGGATTAAGCTGTAACTGTTCCCTATGTACGCTACAAAAAGAAAGGGTGAAAAAATAATGTTCATTTCGTATCCCCAAACTGTTCCATTTTGCCTAATTTTAACCGAAACCTATTCCATTTGATTGCAATTAATTCGTTGCTTTGTATTCATCACTTAAATGGATTTAATTTAAGTAAATACGCAATATTTGTTCCATCCTGAACTATATACGTATAAGGAAGAAAGGTGAGAAACGGTAATCCACTTTATTCGGTGAGGTAACTCTTGAAAAATATAAATTTCACGTTTTCGGCAACAACCTAACTGATTTTCTGACTCCTTCGTGACCATCCCCTATACTACTAGCGTTCCTCAACCTTTTTTTGTACTGCGGACCCCTTATAAAAATCTTGGTACTTGTAGGTTATCTCCCTCCCTACCAATTTGGACAGAATATTTTCGTTAAAACTAACGAAAATAT
Source organism: Bathynomus jamesi (assembly GCA_023014485.1). Classification (NCBI taxonomy): domain Eukaryota; kingdom Metazoa; phylum Arthropoda; class Malacostraca; order Isopoda; family Cirolanidae; genus Bathynomus; species Bathynomus jamesi. The sequence goes on along the minus strand of JAJOZX010010293.1, from coordinate 92,985 downwards.
TACGACTTAACCTAACCAATTATCAAGGGCGTACAGTTGATCTATTAGTAAATAGTAAATACTATTCCAGAAACAATGTTATAATTAATAATAGATCAACTGTACGCCCTTGATAATTGGTTAGGTTAAGTCGTGATATTTTCGTTAGTTTTAACGAAAATATTCTGTCAAAATTGGTTGGGGGGGGGAGATAACCTACAAATACTAAAAATCTTGATATTTTTGGGTCCCCCTGTTGAGAACGGCTCCCCTATACTATAAATTTCATGCGGCAAGTAAAGCCCGCGCGACGCACACGCACACGCACGCACACACTTGGCGTAACTTTAGAATTGGTGTACAAAACTAACAATAAATTGTTACATACTCGAGTTGAAAACGTGTTCAGAATTTGGATCAAACATTAAAGTTTTCTGAAGCCGATTTTTTTTTATGATTTTGTTTTTACGTTCACTTTTCTCAATTGGCAATTCATTTCGAAGAGTTAACAATAAGTATTGGTTTCATTGTTGACAGTTGAAAATATATCTTTTTAAAAAAAAGTCAGTTGAAAATATATAGTTTTTAAAAAATGATACTCATTGTTAAAAGGGTTAGTGTGTAGGCTTTCTTATTTCTGGAGTCGTGTAGACTTTAGTAGGGCCAGATATGCTCCATCCCCACCCCTTTTACTGAAAGGCTATTTTTCATCTTGAAAGTTCAAAGGGAATAAAATTTCAACAAAATATGAGGAATTTGTTCTTGTGGCCCGTTACCAAATTAATATAATTATTTGATCTCGTTTTGGACCCCGATCGACTCCTTCATCTGTGGGATTTGATGAGGGGGAGAGTTACTTTCTATTCTCATCCTGCTCGCACGGATGATCATGGGCTGGGCTTAGGAATTTGTTGATTTTTTAATGTTAACTGTGTTAATAAATATCTAAGTCCTTGACCACAACTACATGCGTGATCAAAGTAGAACGTAATTCGCTCCATCATCAAATCCCACGAAGCCAGAGGAACGCTGCTGTCCGATCCTTAACATTTCATTGAAAAGAATAATAATTAGCCTCGTCTAAACATTGGTTTATCCTTTAGAGAAATGATAATTTTTTAGTAACAAATGTAGTTTTGATTAAAAATGCTGAGTTAAAATTAATCTCTGACTGAACCCTTCCTCCTCGTTATAACGAAATTAGCCTAGCTTAACGCGCTCTAATTCGGTGTAACAGAGTTTCGGCAAAACCAGTCGTAAAACATCGTATTATATATTGTACTTCCGAACGTACGCTATAATCTCGCTATTTCACCTTCGACCTCGCTCTTAAGACCTTCAACCCTCTTTCTCTGCGCAGTCAAACAGGTCACCTTCGCGCATCGCTTCCATTAAGCCACGCCCCCTTCGCCATTCATTTCGTTTCCTGATGCGATGATGGTCTTTGCAGGATTCAGTGCATAGCGTGATTCCTTTACAGTATTGGAAAATGTTATGTAACTGCACCTTTTTGCTAAAACAGCTTTATTAGGTACACACATTCTGGTACTTTGTATGCTACAAACTGCTTCGATACCAAATTATATTTGACCTCGGACTATCATGTAAGCTGGTCCGAAAAAGCTCAGTTAGGGCTGACATCATCGTTCGTAATAGGCCTCTGACAGCTGTATACATTTAATAAGTGTTATCTAAGCTTTCCTTTGCAAGCTTTACGAGCTTATATAGCGAAATTACAGGCTACAGTTTTTGGAAACTGAATAATTTCATTTGGTTAGAAAAATTGAGATTTGGTTTTAGAATATGAAATAGCTGGTGAAGAACGCTAGTTCGAGCCCCATCTCTCAGTCTGCGATATAGGTGTATTTGAGGTTTCGTGGATAAGGTGCTCCCGAGGGAGTGGGGAGTGAGTCTGGGTGATAGGAATGTTGCGTCAAAGTTTGAGGATCTTATCGTTTCCCGCCATTGTTTTATTGTTTATATTATTATTTATTCCCTAGTCTATAAGGTTTCAAGTTCTAATTCGACGCGCGTCGTGCCCTACCCTTTGGAAACAGGGAATGAATAATTACCTTATTGAATTATTTTTTCTCCAAAACAAATTTTAGTTTTTAGAAAGGAAATGTTAGACTATATTTGAAACTTCCCCAAACAGGATGCAAGATCTTGGTGACGCTTCGTCAATCGCAAAACGATTCGAACACCGCATACCTGAATCTACATTGCTAACAAAGCCTTTTGAGAGACCTTGTAGCCTAGACCTTTCGGCTGATAGCCTATGGACTGCTAGGAAGTTGACTTAACGCTTAAAATAAATGGACTCGTACTCAAATTTCCGTGAACGTTTTTTTTTTTTATTATTCCTTCGTTTTAACCTGTAACTTACTCAAATCAGACGTAATCTAACCGGGTGTAGGACAACCGTTAATAATAATCTCAATTTTTCAAAGTTTATAGCACTTGTGTTCATTTTTTTTGGCACGTGCGAAAACTGTCCAATTGGTGGTTGGTTATGATCGAAACTGAGAGGTGAACGGTTTCACAACCAACTTTTTTTTTTCGTTTTGTTTTTATCCCCTTTGGATAATTTCTTTGAATTGTACACTGCTGAGGTGTACGACAACTTTCGTGCAGATTTCAAAAGTAATGCCGAAACTTAGAAACCATGGAACGCGTTGCCTCCTTCCGCATACGCGCCACGTCACAACACCGCTTCTCGTTAGATCAGCGACGTTAAGCGTGTTCACTAGTTGGATAGGTGAACTCTCCTCCGCGTTCAGATGATATAGCGACCCGTGGTCCGGATCCCGCGTGAAACCGTAGATTTCCTCCGTCACGTGACCTGATGCGTGGCTGTTATGGTAGTCGAACTATGTTCTAATAAATTTCCGGTATTCTTTTTTTTCTTGCTGTTGACCCAAGGTCGAAGCGGAGTGGTTATGCTTTTACAGAATTAGGGTTGAGTAATGTACAATTTTAGGTTTATATTACCCGAAATATTACCTGATGAGTAACTACTGTTAAAAAGTTAATTGTGACTCTTCTTCCTGGGCATTGTGCTCCTTAGTTGGAATGTTAATACGCCACTTCAGATTGAATGTTTAACCCATGATCACGTGTTCTCAGAAGTCTAAGACTACTATATTTTCCCATAATTCAACTTTTCATCTTGTGGAATTTGCTAGTTTTTTAAAGCGAGAGATCTTTTAAACTATTCCCCCCCTCAGCTTCAGAGAGGGGGGACATAGTTTAAAAGGTCAAGATTAGGGGGGGGGAGATAATTTAACAGGTTTTACTTATCTTATTTACATAATAGAATTTTTAAGATACGTATATAAGATACATATCTTGAAAATTCTATTATATTCTATCATATTTCCGGTTTAGAGAGAACCATTATTTACATAGGATAAAATTTGAATGCCCGGTTAGGTCAACTTTACGCCTTTGACGATTGGTTAGGTTTAGTCGTGATATTTTCGTTAAAACTAACTAACGCAAATATCACGACTAAACTTAACCAATCGTCGAGGACGTACAGTTGACCTAACCGGGCATTCAAATGTTATTCTATGTAAATAATGGTTCTCTATTTACTATATGTTTGCAATAAATAATAAATTTGTTGTTATTGTTGTCTTATCTTGGTTAATTTGCAGAGTTTAAACTTTGTGGGGATATAGTTAAAAAGATCAACATTGGGGTGGTGATTGTTGAAGAGAGTATGTTGGGGGGGAAGTAGTTTAAAAGATCCAAAGCGAATATAGCTAAACTTTTCTTTGGGTAGCCAACTATCTATGTGTACCCGATTTCAAGGCTGTTTTTTTATCTGTCCCTGAAAAGTAAACAAAACGGACGTACGAACGCGCCACAGATTTCTTATTGGCCTAACTTGAATCGCAACCCTTTTTAGTTTTGTACTAACGAAGTAATACCGACAGCTGATTTCAATTATGTTGGGAACTGATACCCCGATATCAGCTACGGGTGACGGGGTATAACGGGTGTAGCGGTCTTTTTTTCCATTGCAGGTTTATGAACGTCGAAATTTTTCAACATGGCGATTAATGCCGAAATATTCATTCATTGATCCACCATTTTTTTTCCTGCATTGAACGAAGATACTCGTATGATTTGCATTCTTTTAAGAGAATAATTTTTCGTTTCGAGTTGTTGGACAAAATTGTTCATAATAGTGGTTAATAGACATGGGGTAATAGTAACAGACTATTACAGGATTTTTCAAGTAATAGTAACAGATCGTAATTGGACCTTTTCCAGTTTGTGTACCGTTTTTCATATAATTTATTTTTGAGAATATTTTTGTTAACTAACGAAAATATCACTACTTAACCTAACCAATTATCGTTGATCTATTAGTAAATAGTAAATACTATTCCAGAAACAAACAATGTTATAATTAATAATAGATCAACTTTACGCCCTTGATAATTGGTTAGGTTAAGTCGTGATTTTTCGTTAGTTTTAACAAAAATATTCTCAAAAATAAATTATATGAAAAACGGTACACAAACTGGAAAAGGTCCTCGTAATTTTTTGACTGTAATAGTAATAGAAGGCAAAGTAATAGCTAATAGTCTATTACTTTTCTATTACAGTGGCAATGGACATATTGTGTGAACAAAGAACTGAAAAAAATGAACTAAATCTACTCTAAACTAAATTAAAGATGGATGTGAAATTGTGAACTAATATTGTGGCCAATTTTTCCTTCAATAAAGTAAAATTGATGAAGACGTACAGTCTCTCAAATTGTAAGGATTTGGTTCAAACAAATATTTGTCAACACTGCTTCTAATTGCATTTAAATAGACATAAAGATCCTTTTCAAATGAGTGAAGTACCCCACATACAAAAGTAATAGTAATAGTAATAGATGGAAAATAAAGTAATAGTAATAGAAGAAATGAAAAGTAACGGTAATAGTAATAGAAACCCAGTAATAGACCCCAAGTCGGGTGGTTAATTAGGCCTAAGAGGGGGATCCGGAGATGTACAGTATGTTGAACGTGGAAGCATCTTTTTGCTCGCAAGAAACCCATCGATTCTGACCAAAAAAGAAAAAAAATATCTACAATAATAAAGTATTATAAAATCTAACTGATGTTCATAAAAGACTGAAATTAAACACTATAAATTCTTAAAAAAAACTCTTATTAAAGTCATAAAAATAATGTCGGTTAACGAACATAACATTATAAAAAAAAAAAAAAGTATTGAGTTTTTTGTATGAAAACAACATTCAGAAGCTAAGAATATTGGAAGATGTCGCAAGTTTACTTTAAAAATAAAATTAACATTATGTACTCGTAAGCCAAAGTTTAAAGTTAAACATTAATTTCTGAGGAAAAAATACACAGCTCTTATCGGCGTGTGTACATTGCCAATTCTTCACGAATCTGGTCTGGATAACATATTTTATTAGTGCATACGTATGGTGATGGTTTCCCTTTTCGTAGAACAAAACGTCTGGTTGTAGAGTACAGAGATCTATGCAAGGCCTTCTTATGAACGTGTGAAAAGTAACAGATAAGTGAATATTTGCAGTGACCAGCTTGAATTTAGAGGGGCACGTGTCTTGCAGGCCACCTAGCTGCTTCCCTCGCACTCTCTTATCCATGTACTGTCCACATTCTAATGGCGCTCTGCTTAATTCCAGCAGGTCCGGTTAGTTCCAATACCGAACTTATGGTGACAGCGAGAAGTCTAATATAATGAAAACCAAGCGGAGTATATATTCCTGTGCGTGTCATAATATACTGTAACTACGCTCTTTCCAGCATGTATTTAGTACATTAAGTTTGACCTTTGAATTGGGTATTTTTATTTTCCAAATTGGCCTATTACGCATTTGGTGGACTACGTCAATAATCTTCGTAGCCTACGTATTTCTTCTTCTGTAGGTCTCTCATAGACTTATATCATTAAAAAAATAAGTCAAGACGGTGGTACAAAGTTGTAGGACTTGTTAGACTTAGCTTAAAATTTAGTTAATTCTCACGAGAAGTGAAAGCAGTTTTAATTAGCTTAATAAATCGGAATAAATGTTACTGACAACTTTCTTTTTATAAAAGTTTGGCATTAAGAACAAATGAATAAGGAAAACTTGTTCTTGGATTTTATAATCTTCATCCAATGGCACTGCGATTAGTGGGTTTTTAACCAACCCCAACTCGGATTAATCTAATAACACAACTTTGGTTCTGAAAGCCAATAGCTAGTATTGCGTGAAATAAGCTTAAATCTACAAAACTTGTAAAAATGGAAAATAATTTGCTCTGTAGCCAAGTTTTGCTAATCTTTTTACTTCGTTTAAAAAATTTGAAGCGTCTAGGGAGACCCGTGCTACAAATTCGAAAGCGTTCATAGGCCTCACAGAGAGTGAAAGACCTACAGTAGCCTATAGGGTTGAAGGTTGTTGAGTAATGCGCCATTTTCAGAATTAATTTAGTATTGTATTTAATACACGTGTGCGGGCAGCAATTGGTGAAAAGAAAGGTTTATATAAAAAATTAATGAGAGTCTAACTCTCCTTTCTATTTATATTTCTGGAGTTAGCTGCGGCGTTTGAGATTACAGGCTTACCTAGTCCTAGCTCTACAGAGTAACCCCCTACCCTTTAGGCTTTAGGGTTGGCCAAGCCTAAGTAAACTGGCAAACTAACAGTTTGTTAAGCTCTTCCTCTGGGAAAGAGTTTGTTTCACTCTAGTTTAACTAGTTATAAGTGTTCATTTTAATTACTTTTGAAATAAAAATAACTGACAGTGGTTGGTTGGCAAATATGAATTGGTATTCCATTGTCGTTCATGCATATCCGAAACCTCGCATTGAATTCGTACGACCTTAGTTGATAATAAATGTACTGGATATGATTCTTAGTTTTCATGTAGTATACAGTGAGAATGTCGTTGTTCATGGACTATTTTGTGCCGTTAGTATTAATGAATATTAATGATTTTATCGTTCAAAATAATTTTAAGATCACATTGAGTCTTTCGGACACGGCATTTCTTGCTCTGTGGCTAACCCATGTAGGTGTTCAAACTCTATATAGCCTAATGCAATCGCTAAACCCTGTTACAAGGAACGACCGCTTTTGTCGCCCAATCCCTAGTCTACGCACGAAATTTATTATTTAATTAACAATTTTTAGTTGCTGCCAATTATATTATAGTCTCCGATTGGAAGCTGTTACAGAAAATGGGATAAGGAGGGATTGTTAAGTGCACTTCGACATATATAGACACGCTAAAAGAATTTAGCCTTACGGGGAGTGGCTACAATTTGATACGACCTTGGTCTATTCCTCAATTTTGGGGTACAATCTTTTTTTTTTGTACCGTTTGATTGGCGATTCATTTAAAATTTATTTTTCCCTGCTAAATGGTCGATTTGAATTGTCCGGATATTCAAGGTTTCTTTAGTATAGGAAGTAATAAGATTTGTTTCCTCGATATTTATGCAGGAAGTAGCTTTGGGAAAACTTTACTTTTGTGATAGCCTAATAATTGTCCACTTGATGCGGTCACGTAATCGTGGTTTAATTACTTTTATTGACGAAAAATTACGAGGAAAAAGTTAAAAGTTTTAATAAAAAATGAGGTTGAGTTTTTGTTCACTGATTTAAGGGCACTGTTCATCGTTATGAACACTTTAAGGAGACTTCAGTACGAGTATGTATAGTGCCATTGTGGTGTCTTCTTTTATCACTCAGTCAAACTGACTTTTAAGTTGAAATTACATATTATGAACTTGGTTTTTTAGTTTCTTCAGTAACTAATATGCCACTAGAAACTAGTAGCGTACCATTAACGTATATACTAGAACTGTATCTAGAATAGAAGTCGTCGTGAATTCTTTTTGAAGTTTCGCAATGACAGTCTGTGGAATTCTAGGATTGTTACTATTATTCATTCCAAATGTCACACTGCAAATTTTATTCAGTCAAAATTTTAACCGTTTCCAAATGACGCAAAGAACAACAAAAAGTTTACTCTACTTTTTTCCGCATTTACTATGCCGGTAATGTCATACTCCCTGAGTCGTATTACCGATTTGCTACACATGCAATCATTAGCAATCAGGTTGCGATGTGTGGATGTGTGTGAGGGGAGAGCCGCCTCCTGCTCCCTCCCTCCCTTGGGTGTTTTATGATAGCATTTCATCCGTGTATACTTTAATTTCCCTATTTAGTTAACGGAATTCTCTCTCTCTCTCTCTCTCTCTCACACACACACACACACACACACACACACACACACACGAGAGTTTTCAGAATGGTTTACAAATAATGGAGCAGCTCCGCCAATTTTAACTAAAAGACTCTGGTCGCTTTATTTGGAGTAAGTGTAGTTTACGTCCCCCTAACGCAAAAGGGGGGACAAACTACACTAGGCCAAAGTTGGGGAACGTAAACTACACAAGGATCGGATCTTTAAGAGATTTTTTAAATGAATCCATCAAATAAAACGTTAAAAACTAACGAAAATATTACGACGTAACCTAACCAATCGTCGATATATATATATATATATATATGGGATGAATTTCGCAATTAAACACGTGGTGAATGAATGATGCAAACCACAAGGAAAAAGAAAACGATTCCAAGGTCTTTCGTGTATTCAGAAATACACTTCGTCAGGGAATGACGAGGTGTACTTCTGAATACACGAAAGGCCTTGGAATCGTTTTTCTTTTTCCTTGTGGGTTTGCATCATATATATATGAAAATTATTTCACGAAGGTAACACGTGAAAAATATTTATGATGAATAAAACCACGAAGGAAAGGAACACTGAGTGTTCCTGAGGATGTCATTAGACGAAAGCGCTTGAGCACCATTTTGTGTTTCCTTTCCTTCGTGGTTTTATTCATCATATATTATTATATATATATCGACGATTGGTTAGGTTAAGTAATATTTTCGTTAGTTTTAACGTTTTATTTGATTAGGTATACGCGGACAAAGTTGGGGAACGTAAACTACACTAGGATAATGTAGGGGAACAAATTACACTTACTCCCTTTATTTTAACGAAAAAAAGGCTTATTGTGTGTGTGTGCGTGTGTGTGTGCGCGCGCGCGCGCGCGCGCTAATTAAATGCGGCGCATGCGTAGTGGCTGTATCAAGGCTTACATGTATGATATTTACACCTGTCTGAATTCTCTTCAGATAAATTGTAGTTTTGTTTATGTAAATAAATAATGAATTAATTTAAAAACTAAATAAACGAATAAATAACCTATTAAATTTTTGCTGATAAAATTGATTTGCTAATTCGCTAAACGAATTGAATAGCTTTTAAAGATACATTTTTACACGGAAGTGTTTAGCTGTAGATAGGGTGAAGTTGTCAATGGTCACGCGTCGACCCTAATGTCGCGCGTTTGACTCAAGAAAACTGCCTACAAAATACTGTTACACTGAACGAAATAAAATTCATGGTCAACTTTACCCGGATCAATGAAAGAAAGCCACCCCCAAAAGTTTTTAGTAAACAATGACACCCTAAAAAATGATCAAGTAAACAATGTAAGTAAAAACACCTTCATGACGCATTGTTTTTATTTATTACTGTATGCCCTTGATGACTGGGTAGGTTAAGTCGTAATATTTTCATTTAAACTAACTAAAATATCACCACTTAACCTAGATAATAGGGATGTACCGATATTGCTTTTTAGCCGATAACCGATACCGATAATTAAAAACAGTACCGGCCGATAACCGATACCGATATCCAGCTAGGGTTTATTAATTTAATTTGTCATATTTTTATAACTCATAATTTATGTTTTGTGTTGAAAATTTGGCAACAAATCAATCATCCTTTTCATTAAAGATGGCAACACTGCATTAGAATGTCATACGGTACTTTTGTTTGCTATACAATTGGACTGCGGGCCTATGTTGGACTTAGTAAATGTGTTTTTAACCAGCTAACTGGGTTAATATTGTGAGCTATGATTACAAGATAGTTTTTTGGTTTTAGATAGTTTTTTGGTTTTCTAGGCTTTATATCTATTTCTCAAAGGATTTACACTTGTCCATATCGTGACCTATTTAAAGATGTATTAATAGCATAATATATATATATATATATATGAAGTGATAAAACCATAAAATATTGGAAATTTCATCCTCTAAATAGTGTTTTATTTGTAATTTTGGAAAAATCGTATTTTTGAAATATCGGCCGATATTGATACAAATCTACCGATATTACCGATACCTATGTCTGTACAATGTACATCCCTACTAAATAACCTACCTACCTACCTACCTAAATAACTTACAGATCAATGAAAGAAAGCCACCCCGACCCGTTTGGGGGGTGGTTTCTTTCATGATTCCCTCTACCCAATTGTTATTAACTTTAGTGGTTTAGAATTCCTAATAGTATCTATATATAACCTTTGTTTTACTTCCGCCCGAATTGTTCATTCTGACGAAGGTCACGTTTGTCACCACCCTAGACCTACAGTTTAACGTGGAATCCGAGCCACGCTCCACCAGCAGCACAGCGTCTTAACCACTAGGCTACCCAGGGTACCCATATTATCTACCAACCAATTTCTTTGTGTGGAAGGATGAACAGCTGGGTTTTTATATATACATACACAAGGTTTTTTCCTATATGCCAGGTGGGGTAGCAAACCCCCCAAAGCTCTCTACTACTCCCCCCCCCCCCCCTGAAATTTGCAAAATATAAGGGTTTTCAAACACACCAATTATAATTATATTACGATGATTTTGATGAATGAATTGAGCAAGATTTTGTAAATAATACGAGACAAAAATAATTGTAATATCCATCTCTAACACTACATTCTCCGTTAGGTACTGAACCAGTCTCAGCTACTGTAGAAGTAGCTGTAATCAACATAGATGATGCGGATGGACCAGGTGTATTCTCACATGAGAGAACCTAATCTTGGCTAATTTTGGACTTATTAGGTGTTCATCTTTATCATGTTTTGTTGAAGATTCTGTTTCTTTTTGCTTCTTAGCAAAGAATTTCTGATATCCGCCATATTGAATTTGACTATTAGTACGAACTACAAAAATATAAACATCAATACTTTGAATTCTATGAATAAGCAGAACCCTATAAAAAAATAATTATTTTCATGTACAGTATTGAAAACTAGAAAACATTAATAATTAATTAATACTCCAAATGATATAATTTTGACTTTTCTGAGGGGGCAAACGATGGCAATTTGGCTGCCTTGAACTCTCATTTTAAGGCAATTTCAAGTTTGGAACAGCATAAAAAAGCTGAGCGTTCCTCTCGTGGCTCGCTTCGCTCGCCCCTCGAGTAATTCGCACATACTACCTTTCACCTTTCCTCTTAGCACTCACTGATATTTTAAAAAGCCAGCCACATGCCATCACCTAAATTTTGCAACCTTTGACCAACTACCCACCCCCTTACGAAGTATCTGGAAAAAAAACCCTGTATATATAAAATAAAGTACTGTTCTCATTGTCGAAAGAACTCAATAGGCCTGTTATAGCGCCTAACTGTTTTATGAACAGGGTAGTTCACAATGGCCTGTTTCTTTTAGCTTTTTTTTTTTCACCTCGCTGCATGCCTAACAACTGAAATATGTGGAATAATGATTACGGCTATTTACGAGCACCCATATCATTCGCATGGCAGAGAATAACCCGTCACCATGTTCTGTGGGACTTTTTCTTCAACTTGGATGGAGTGATTAGGTGAAATGCTTTATTAACTACTTTTTTCAGCTCCTTGTTCCGTGATACCCGTTTTGCGAACTTTCTTTCACAAATAATTTAGCGAGAGAAAAAACAGAGCTGACGGGATATTGTGGACACCTGTTCGCGAATTTATTAATTTGGATGACCTGTAGGATGAGGCGATGACTTCACTAAATAAAAACTCGGAAATAAAAGTATGAGATTCGAGGCAAGTTAGTTTCAATTTTCCTTCTCCCTCGTCTGGATAACTACCTATAACCTTTTGCAAAGATATTATGATAATTTCAAATAGATAAGAGCCAGAAATATTACAGTTGGTTATTTTAGAGGGGGTAACTAATATAATTTAAGAAAATAAACAATTTTCTTAATGGTCTCTACACACCATGACTATTTGTTGGGATGAAAACTTTATGTGCAACGTTCGATACAAGGTGTGGAACTTAAGTGTGTTTAATTTTTTGTATTCGCCTATAAATCAATGTAGTAGTACCATTCAGGGCTGGGAAAAAACCCAACCCACCTGGTTTTTTTGTCTATTTATGCATTTTTTAATATAAATGTATATATGGATTAGTGATTCTATTATTTCATACAGTATGGTTTTAAAAAAATATGAGTAGTTAATAGCTGGTATTAAAATTTTATATAATATATCTTAGACTCGAGTTAGAAGCCATAAATATAACTTGGTAAACTTAATTTTTTTAATTATCACAAAATAATTAACTTCAGTTTAACTTTAGATCATTATTTTTATTTTTCAGTAGTCTACTCTACTAGGTAACTAAATACAGTATACTGTATAATAATTCTTGCAATGATTATTGGCAAAAGTAGGTAGGTATGTAGGAGAGTAGCTACTTATCTAAAGTACACTTTTAATAGACGCCCAATGGAAAAAATATCCTGCCAGAAAGTAAACATTAAAAAAAAAAAACAATAAAACCCACTCAGGTGTTTTTTTTGGGGGTGTTGCGGGGGGGGGGGGGGGGGGGGTTGATTGCCAACCCTGGCTCCATTGGAGGAAACTTAAGAGGCTAATAATATATCATAAACATGTTGACCTATTCCAGTTTCAACATCGTGGTTAAATACTTTAAAAATTACTTTTATGGAGATTTTACATCTTTAGAACTTACCGTTTTGGCTTTATGTAGGCACTGTTTTATATATATATATATATATATATATATATATATATATATATAAAATAGGCACTCTCCAGGTCCTGTATAGGCTTGGTAGGTTAGATGTAAAGGCTAAATCAAGCCACTTTGTGTATTAAGCTTTGGTTGGTATAGGACCTATGAGTCACTTAGTTTATATAGGCCTATAGTTTCCTTACGGGGCTAGCTTAAGTCGCGATGGGTAGGTAGCAGGAGCCAGTGGATGTTGGCAATATGGGTATGACTATGGTACCCATGTTCCAGAAAAATACTCTTTTTAAAATTTTTATCGTACCAATTTTGTTTCGTTTGGTATGAGTAATTTAGGAAGACTGTGGTTTTTAATTTTTTGTGCTTCACCATTAGTGCCTAAGATATAGATTAACATTGCAAGTATATTGTAATAAAAATAGATAACTTTTAGTGAAGTGAAGCTCAAAAATACTTAAATAACCGTACTCTTTGCTGTTTAAAAAGTTTATCGCGATATTAAATGAGATTGAACTTAGGCCTACTACATCGATATGATGATAATGATTGGCAGGATATAAATCCCATAAAATAGTACAATATTGTTGAAGGTAATAAACGATAAAATAAATCCAACAATAATAAATTTAAACTAAAAATTATGACTAAGAGAAAATAACTTACTGAAACGAGTAACAATAGAACCTACCCACTGCTAATACTACAAAAAATGATGATGATGACACTAAATCTGTTTATTGCCAAGAGACAACCTAAAGAAAAGGTACAGTGTCCGTCAAGGTAATCAACGATACGATACAACTAATTAATAAATAAAAAAGAGCAAAAACGGACTAAGGTAATTAAAAATAATAATACGCGTACGGAGACGAGAAATAAAAAAAATAGTAACGACAGCGTCATAAAAATATAAAAAATACATGTTAATGGGGTGGTTAATGCAGGAGTTAAAGTGGAGCTATAAACAAACGCTTTCGTATCAAGAGGTTCAGTCTGGAAGACCTAAAGCAGGACTGTTGAGTAGATTAGACAATTGGATTGTCCGAGTTTTTGATTCTTTGCGTTGGATTGTATTGATAATTTATAGCGCTGTTTTGGAGGATAGGAAGCTTGATTTAATTAAATATCTTAATAATAATAAAGGATCAAATGCAGAAACCCCTCTTTGGCTCTAATCCTACGAAGATATTAATTTAATTTAGATTAAGAGTGATTTATTAGCTCAATTTATTTCATTCAGGACATTAAAAATGGCGAGTTTTAAGTTGATTTTGGTAAAATGATGTTAGTTGCCGTACGAACATGCTCCAGATTTAAAAAAGTGTGTAGCGGAAGTTGGTACAGTTAGAAACGTGTAGCATTTGCGCCAAAATGTGTTCGTTTTCTCCTGTATTTTTAAATTTACTCGAGTTCACTTAACCTACCTAACCTAACCTAACCTAACCTAACCTTTCCTAATGTAGAAGTAAAAAGATTGATTTATTTGGCTCAAACGCTATATCTCGAAAGAAACACTTGTGCGCATTGAGGAGAAAATTAGTTGGCGACCAGGGCCAAGGCTGAGCATTATAAAAAACATACGTTGGGTATTTTTCTCTTTTTACAACACATAGCAAGTATTTTTGTTGGCCATATACTTATCTCTATTTTTGGCTTAAAATATAAAACGCAACATTTTGCTTCTGCAATATATTAAGTATTTAGGTACTCAACTATATATTTATTTCCTTTGTAAATGAATTTTCTATTGCAGAAAGTGTTGGTACAAAAAAAAAAAAAAATTAAAAAGCCTGGTAGCCTAAACTATAGTGGAATATATAAATAAGGTGCTTTTCCAAATCTGTATCGTGCTATAGCTGCATATTTTGAGATAGGCTTTGGTGTCCGTTAGCCCATATATATTTAGGCCTGATGGTAAGGTATGAATTTTTAGAAAGGGTCTGGCCTATATATTTAACCTTGGTTTTTGCTTCCGGCCGAATTGTTCTGACGGTCAGGCTTGTCACTCCATCTTAGACCTAGAGTTAACGTGGAATCCGAACCACGCCTCACTAGCAGCCCAGCGATTTAACCATTAGGCTACTCAGGGTACCCATTTATCTACCAACCAATTTTTTTTATTGTGTGGAAGGATGAATAATTGGGTTCTTTTGCGCGCCGCCTGCCGTCACCGGGTCTCGATCCCGGGGCTGGTGGATTTGTTGTCAGCGACGCTAACCACTACACCACCGAGGCGCATATATAGGCGTAAATAGGCTTGTTTAAGAGGTTAAAGGCATAGGCGAGTTTGACCATTGATGAATTAAACGAACTTTCAACACTTAAGATTGTCTCGTGAACACGAATATAACTTGGTAACAGAGAAATATTTTCACATCGGCAGACGTTTGAATTTTTATCTCTTCCGACGAATTTGGCTTGAGGGAGGAAGAGAAAGTTGGTTGGTTGTGTTCGGCGACGTCCGCTCTTGTTCTGACTCATTATCATTAATAAATTGGTTCGACCGCAAAAGAACCGCAGACGGTACTGCCAAGTACTTTATTACTGTACACACACACACACACATATATAAACAAAATATTGTGGTGCAACCACCTTTTTATTACATTTATTGCGCGCGCGGGTTTGTTTGTTCAGGATGGCATTGGTTATCACTCGGATGACCTTTCAGTTTTTTATATGCACAATTTTCTCGGCTTGAAGCCCAATTTTAATTTCGAATTTTCAACATTAATTTACCTTCAGCTTGCAAGAGAGGTCTGTTGCAAGGTAACAGAAACAACACAATTCCTCTTATAAAGTTTATTTCACAAAATTGAAAAATTTCACTCTCAATAGAAGAGTAATTCAACATAAGTTTATAAGTTTACAGATGTTCACTTACAAATTTTTGTTCAAACAATAAAAATGAATGAATGTTTTCAATTACTTGGATTAAGTCTCAAATGGTTTATACAGAAGGGTTTTTCATATGTGACTCAAGAAATAGCACTTAATTCAAATTCCTTGAAATAATAAATTTACTTGAAAAAAAAAATTTGAAAAGTTCCATGAGAGTTCCGCAGGTTTTTTTCGGAAAAAATTCCGCCAAATATTTTTTTCTCACAAACTTCGCAAAAGTCCTGCGCGAACGCCGTAGATTTCCTCAAACAAAATCACCAAAAGGTATTTGCTCAACACAAAATGTAAAATTATTCCTGGAGGAAAGAAACTTAGCAAGCTTACAAATTAAAATTTGGACATATGAACAAAATCCTGAACTATTAAAAAAACACCTGCATTTTCTTCCATATCCTTTCAGCATTACTTAAAATATAAAAAAAATATGAAAACTTACACAATCTTCCAACTATTTTTAACAGAAAAGAAGGGTAGGGGTGATGGAGGAGGGGGGTTAGCCCCAAGTTGCATAAAGGGGAGTGAGGGGGTTTTTGGGGGAGGGAGAATGATCTCCCCCCAAAGGGGTAACCCTAATCTTTTGAGCTTCGCATTCTGAGCCAGTGGGTTAAAAATTTGTGAAGCTATATTTAAAATGTAAAATAATATTTTTGTCTTCATCTCGGTACTCTGTGAAGGCGCCCTCGCCGTAGGCGAGTTTGCGAAGCGCAAGCCCCGCTCGTAGGACAGTGAGCCGAAGGCTCTGCTTGTTAAATTTAAAAAATATCGGACACTTTCGGGTATTATTTTTACAAAGTTAATTTTTGTCGATTAACGTTACACTCTTGAAGGAAAGTATTGAAACGATGCAAATTATTTGAACAACAGAGATACTTTAAAATCAGCTTATGGAATCCAAAGGTACCACAAGTTAGATTTTTACAATACTTCATCTTTGGAGAGGCGGTACTACAACTGAAGCTACACCTCTGAGTCACACCTTAGACTTAAAGAAATTCCTTCCTTCAGTATCTAAATGACATATCGGAACATTTCCATTATATGACGTCATTCGTACGAGTGCTACTAAGTTTCTATTGGTTAAACTCAACTCGTTATAAATAAACTCCGCCTTTTCGTAAGAAAAAATTTGAACAAAAATTTCCTCTCGGATTTTCTTTAGGCGATGTATTTTCTGACCTAATCAAACTTTTGACCTGTAACAAGTGAAACGGTTCTCAATGTTTTGCATTAAATTTTACAAGCCAAATGGAAAAAGTTTTTAAAGCGAAGTTCTTTTCTTATTTACTGATGCCTGACACAGGTGCCTGATTTATTTCTTACTCAGATAGCTCTTGGAATTTCAACCGCTATCACTTACAACACGTTTTCTATTTAAAAGGTTGCGTATATATATATATATATATATATGCCTCGGTGTTGTAGTGGTTAGTGTCGCTGACTACGAATCCATTGGTCCCGGGATCCGGAGCCGGTAACGGCAGGCAGCACGCAGCAAAACCCAGCTGTTCATCCTTCCACACGAAAGAAATTGGTTGTAGATAAATGGGTACCCTGAGTAGTCTAGCGGTTAAGACGCTGGGCTGCTGTGGGGCGTGGTTCGGATTCCACGTTAAACTGTAGGTCGAAGGTGGAACGACAAACTTGACCTTCGTCAGAATGACAATTCGGGCGGAAGCCAAAAACCAAGGTTACCAAGGTATACCTATATAATCAGACATGGGGCTGAAGTCGGCTTTTGTAGGCTTCGGCTTCGAGACTTCGTTATTTGTATAGTTTGAGAGGTTTTATTGTTTACTTAACTATTTTAATATTTTTTATTTATTAGTAATACTAATAACCAAAAATAGCTAACCTATACTAATTTTGATTAGGTTAACTATGGAACTCGTCTTCCGGTCCCGGTTCTATAAGATTTGGCTTCGGCTTCAGCCCTGTGTGTGTGTGTCCGAGAAATAATGGTGGAAAATTAATTTATATTTTTTTTTATTAATCTGTATAGACGTACGATCTATATGGTTCTTTACAATTCCAGTGTGTCCGAGATTAGAGTATTTCTACACGATGACCATCATTTGTCGCTACAGTGTGTATTCAACACCAACTCCTAGAACATTAGCAAGATGCTCTTGTGGAATAGATCCAATAATTACCCGATCTTTGACATGGGTTCTGTCAGATCCCTGGGCTTCTCGAGAAACTGGTGTTTTAACATAACTCCGTAGGTAAAAATCCAAGTAGTAAGTCGGGGGATGGATGTGCCTACTCTTGTGTCCACCACGTCCTGAGCATCATTGAAACGTATCCACATCACTCAATTACTGAAAGTTACGTTTAACGTGTTTCTCACCTGATTAATTACATAATCGGTTCATTTTTCTTTGGTGATCGTACCGTGACTGGAATGAAGTATCATAACTTTCTATCAACATTTTTTTCCCTCAACTAAAGGCTGTTTGGGAGCTGACGTGAGGAATGTAATCTTCAGCAAGTTGGGGTGGGGGAAGGGGCGACTCCTCACTAACTCGTGTTGTAGCAACTTTCTATACGCAACCTTTCCTCAGCGCTGGGTAGCCGTGATGGACTGATAGTATGGCCACCTTGATAACCGACTTAAATCCCCTTGGACTATTACCTATGGGCTATGTTAAAACACTCGCGTTTGGTAACAAAATCCGCAGGAATCTGGCAAACTTCAGTCAAAGAATAAGAGAGAGGATTGGATTCATTCCGAGAGAGCAGCTTGCTAATGCTCCAATAGAGTTAGTGTCGAATACGCACTGTAGCGTCAAATGATGATCATGGTGTCGAAGTGTTGTAAACTAGGATAGTTTAAAAACGTAGCAAACGATATATATTGTAAATAGATTGATTAATAAGAAAAACTAACCATTATTATATGTAGCTTATCACCGCTGAAGAAAGGCATTGATTAATATCCGCAATCAACTGAATATGGATGTAGATATTCTTTTGACTAGACTAACAACGGAGCATTGTTGCTACTTTCAGTGTGATGAATTACGTACGAAGCCTCGTCAGTATTTTGACCCCTCTATTTGCTTGGCAATGCTGCTGCGAGCTGTTCGTACCCTGAAATGGGAGTATGAGCGGAATGATGCTGGACTGTGTGTGAAAAGATGTTGAATTATTCATACTTCCACACAAACTATGAATGCATCGCTGATTAATATATATCTTATTCTTATATGTTATATTATATTAATGCCTTTCTCCACCGGTGGTAATTACTCGCGGAGCGAAAGTATAGAGGCAGTGGTCGCTCCACAGCCTTTAAACAATAATAATAATGACTATTATCATTAATAATTGAACCGTGAAATAACATTGAAGTTATTTTTATTAAAAATGCGGTTAAAAAATTAAAAATATTTACTTTTAAAAGTTAAAAAAATAAGTTTTCACTTTCTTTTTATTAATTGGTTTGGGCACGTATTAAAAGGAGTCGTGTGTATATTATATATATATACACTTTATTTTTTTTGTACCTAGGGGTGTAATTGTTAACCCCCTCCAATACCCTATCATAGGCCCATATACCCTCCAGTTAGTAAAAGGAGTTAATAGAACTGTGTATTGTGGATCCTACATGCGCAGTCTCTCGGGTATTTGTACCAATCTCTTTTTTTTTGGGGGGGGGGCATTGTTAAGCACCTGCTGATACGCTCTTCTTTTCCTGTATACTCTCCTTTCCACTCCTTTCCACTCCTTTCCACTCCTTTCCACTACTTTCCACTCCTTTCCACTCCTTTCCACTCCTTTCCACTCGTTTTCATTTACGTGTGAATTTAGAAGGAAAAAGTCTCTTCATATATTTGCACGGAATTTAAGCACTTTTAACATTCTCTTTCGCCACTGTATATATATATATATATATATATATATATATATATATATATATATATATATATACAGGGTGTCCCGTAAGTCCGGTCTCGGAGGAAAATTTATTTTAAATTAAGTTTACAAAAGTTATACATTGGAAGTATAACAAATGTTCAAATTGGTCTTGTTTTGGACCTTTTTCTTTTTTTGTTGCAGGTAGAATATAACGCAGTGGCTAATAGAGAAGCGAGTTACATTGGTGAGGAAAGTTCCAAAACAAGAAATCATTTGAACATTTATTTTAGTTTTAATGTATTATTTTTGTAAATTTAATTTAAAATAAATTTTCCTATGAGACCGGATTTATGGGACACCCTGTATAATATAGCAGTTCTGTGGTTAGTCTTTCTTCACACTGCAGTGAAGCTGGTGTCCCCGGCTCATCTTGCACCCCGTCCTGAACCAGGCGTCTAGTTTTCTTTTGAAGAATTCTGCGTTGACACCAGTAATGTTCGTGATCTCGTTCGGAAACTGGTTAAATAGTCTTGGTTCCCCGACAACCAAACTATTTTCCTTTATAGAGTTGAGGGTGTTCCTCGTCTGGCCTTTAGTTCTATTTGGGAACACTATACATTTTAGTGATTTTTACCATTCCTATTTTCCACTGTTTTTGGATGGTTACCGAGTTCAGGTTGAGGTTGGTACCAGTTTTTTAATTATTTTCTACGTGTAAATTATGGTGTATGTATATATTATATACACACAGTGGGGTAGTGCTGTGGGAACGGCGTTCCCTTACTTTTTTGGTAGACGGAACGGCGTTCCCTCACTATTTCAAATAAATCCGAACTTACAAATCTCTAACGTCATGAAATTTTAATTCCCACCCCTAGAAGAAATATGAGAAAGAATCATTAACTGCTTCATTTCTTTTAGCTTCGACTGAGGCAATGCTAGCCTATAAAGATCTGGTGAAACAGTCACCACGGCGTACCAGTTGTTAACTTTTTTTTAGTTAATCATTCCAGTTGTTAACTATTTTTATTGATCGTACTGGATGTCGTATATCTAATGACACTGGAAATACTGCATCTTCAACCTTGGAATATATCCTAATATCCAGTGCATATGACCTCAAAATATCCCTGAAATTGGTCAGATTTCAAAAGATTTCCCGGGGGGCTTACAGTGCCCCCGGACCCCCAGCTGTATGGGCTCGCCGCGCTCGCCATTGTCCCCCCCCCCCCGCATCTGAGTAACACTTTCAAAATGCGTTCCCTCACTTCTTTATTTAGCACTACACCACTGTGTATATATATATATATATATATATATATATAATATATATAATATAAAAATCAGGTCATCCCATAAGTAATGTTTTTTACGATAGATTAAGTTTAAACTAGTCCTACTCGGTTTAAGCATAAATTTTCCGAAGGTTATATCTAAAAGGAGATCTATCGTGTTTCGCTACATACTTTACAGACCTTGACCATTGAAGATGTGTGTGTTGCTTTGTGAACCCCTCATAAACATGGCGGTATCAGAAGAGTATATCAGGCATATAATGCTTTACGAGTTCAAAAAAGGGAATAGTGCTACTGAAGCAACGCGAAACATTCAGGACGTTTATGGCAACGATATTCTGCGTGTGAGGAAATGTCAAAGATGGTTTCAAAAGTTTAGGAATGGTGACTGCTGTTTGACAGATGCAGCACGCTCTGGACGCCCTACTGAGTTTAATGATGACCTGCTGTTAGCCACACTTGAAGAAGACTGTTCAACAGCTGTCGAAGAATTGGCCCAGAAACTCAATTCATCCCCGACCATCCATCGACATTTGCAACAACTCGGGAAAGTGCCTAAGTTAGTAAAATGGGTGCCACATGAATTGTCGGTCGACAATCTGAGGGTGCGGGTAAACATTAGCACAGCTCTTCATTCCCGTGAACTCCAAGATCCGTTTTTGCACCGTTTAGTGACTGGTGATGAAAAGTGGTTACTGTACCAGAATGCTAAGCACCGTCGACAGTGAGTTTGTGCCGGAGAACCAGCGACACCACAGCCAAAACCAAATCTTCACCCTCGGAAGGTGTTGCTTAGTGTTTGGTGGGATAAAGGTGGTGTAATACACTTTGAAACCTTACCACACAACCAAACAATCACCGCTCAAGTCTACTGTCAACAACTGGATCGATTGAACACTGCACTAAAAGAAAAGAGACCTTCTTTGGTTAATCGGAAAGGAATCGTGTTCCACCACGACAACGCACGTCCTCATACCGCTCGAATCACTTCTGCAAAAATTGAGGAGCTTGGGTGGAAAAAACTTCCACATCCTCCATATTCTCCAGACCAGGAGCGGCTCGCAGGTAGGCACTGTGGAACTGCAGCACCCTTATGATCTTTATATTTAAATATTTAAAATAGCCTCTCTGATTGTTTTTTTCAATGAACTTCGAGTTTTTAAATCAGATTATATCCTTTTTTCTTTAAACTATTTCAATGCCGAACGAATAAATCACGAAAGTAGCTTCAGCCTTCCCGTGGAACTGCGTACTTAACAGTTCCAGATTTTGTTCGAAACGCTTGAAACCTCGGTGGCGGACGTATGAAGAGCGAGTCAGAATCGCGGGTTTAAGAGGATCCAAAGCACTGTGGACAGAGCAATGCTGATTTGTTTGTTTGACGTGGTAGTTGTGTTGCTGTATCGTTTGCTAATTCGAAATTTAATTTCCGAATTGCACTTATCAATGATTCGTTATCATTTATTTTTTGTTGTGAGATTGAAGTTAATTGTATAATAATTGGATTATTTACAATATATAGCTTTCATTTCTTAGAATATTTTTTCGCTCAGAATAAAAACAGAAGAATGGAATTTGTTTATAAATAAATTTTTGGCAAATTCGAAATTACCCGTTAAGCGTAAGTACCCTATAATTGATTTTATGATACTATTTTACTTATTTTTATGACTGAGTAGTTATCTATTTATCTATTCGACTTTCTCTCTCATATATTTATATATAATCGACACAATTGTTCGCAATTTCTGAGGCAGCACGAGCCGCCACTGCTCCAGACCTTGCGCCTTCAGATTATCATCTCTTCAGGAGTCTGCAAAACTATCTTGACGAGAAACAGTATACTTCTTTAATGACCTGCACACCAGTCTTTGTATTTTTTTGCCTCAAAACCGCCTGAATTTTATAAACATGGTATTGAAAAGCTTGTAGGACGTTGGCAGTGTTGTTGATTCCGATGGAAAATATATACTAGATTAAAAAATTTCGGTTAAGTTTTGTTTTTTGTCCTTCAAATTCCGATCTAAAAAACATTACTTTTGGGATGATCTGATATATATATATATATATATATATATATATATATATATATATATATATATATCTTTTTCCATTGAATATAGATGATTTAATTTATGGTTTTCCCACTAGTTCAGTTCTTTACAGCCATCAATCTAGGCTGTGAAATTTCTTTGAATTTCTTCGTTTATTAATTTTATCCTTTTTATATGGGAACGTCAAGACTGAGCAGTATTGAAGATTGGGTATGATCAGTGTTTTCAGCAGGAGAATCCTTACTACCTTGACCTTTCTTTTAAAGGTTCTCAGTACCTGTCCCGCGACTCCTTTTGCTTTGTTTATAGCTGATTTTGTGTCTCAAATTTCGCATAGTCGTTCAGTATAACCCCTAAATCTATCGCTTTCCTGCTTCTCTGAATTTCCTGTCTATCTGGGGTATAATATGCTGTTTGAGCTCCTCATTTCTTCCATATTTCAAGAGCTGAAGTTTCTTGGTGTTAAATTGCGTGTCTTCAGACCATTTGTATATTCTGTTTGTGTCCCTCTGTAGGGCCTCCACCTCTTATGCATTATTGATTTTTGTATCGTCTGCAAAGAATGTTACTAACTGTTGTTGGTTACTTCATTGTTTATGCCTGTTAGCATAATAATGAATAGGAGTGGGGCCTAATACTGTTCCTTGTGGTACTGAGCTGCGTACTTCCGATTCTGATGATGGATATACCTTGAATTTTTACGACCTGCTGCCGTTCTCTGAGGAAATTGTAGATTCATTTTCCCACTTTGTTTATTTCCACGTGTTTCATTTTATGTGCTATTATACCATGATCACATTTGTCGAACGCTTTAGCAAAATCCGTGTACGACTACTGTACGTATATGACTATTACCATACTTTTGTATGTGGGGTACTTCACTCGTTTGAAAAGGATCTTTGTCTATTTAAATGCATTTAGAAGCAGTGTGTTAACAAATATTTGTTTCAACCAAATCAGATATATATGATAGGCATGATCTTCCTGGCCGGAATTCGTGCTAGTTCACATTGAATCTTTCCAATGTCTCCAAGAAGTCATAGATTTTCTCTCAAACTATTCTTTCAAATACTTTGGTGAGATGAGACGTCAGTGATACTGGTCTATAGTTCTTTGCTTAAGATCTATCCTCTCCTTTATATATAGGGACAATATTTGCTCTTTTCAGGATGCTCGGTATTTCCCCAGTGTCCAGGGATCTTCTCCATATCCAGTGTAGGGATGTAGTTATTTAATTTTTACAGTTTTTAATCAGTAAGGTGTTCCATTTCTCTGAACCTGCAGCTGAATGCGATTTTATTTGTCTATAGTTCGCCTGATATCTTGTGGGGGCAAAATAAAAATCTATTATATACACTCCCTGTAACCTCTCTTCAAAGAATGCTTCTCTGGCAGGTACCACTCTCCCACTTTTTGAAGTACCAAAAACTGATTCATACTAGGCTCTCAATATTTCGGATATTTCTTTTAAATCGCCGGTTAGTTAATTATTCTCCTTTCCTTAAGGGCCTGATAGTGGCGCGTGTTCTTGTTTTCCTTTTTCCATAGCTATAGAAGTATTTTGGGTTTCCCTTTATTACTTCTGCATTTTCCACCTCCCTCTCTGTATGACCCTTAATTAGGGCTTGTATTTCCTTATCTATACTCTGTAGTTTTTCTGGTATTATTGTCTGTGCAATTACTTAACTTCGCAGCTACTTTCTTTTGCGGAATATTGTTCGCTTTTGTCTCTCGATAGAATTTCTCTTTCCTTTTGGCTCTGTTTTTGGAACACATTTTTCTAAGATTTACAGTCTCTTTTCTTCCAAAATTGTTAGCATTCCTTCGGTTTTTATCCTCTAAAACTGTTTTCCACTTTATTTGGGCCATGTGGGATCTGATTTCTTCCCAGTTTATAATCTTTGCGGTTAGGTTAAAAGTCTCAAATTTGCTTCTTTCTTCAGTATAAGTATCTTCTATGGCTGTCACCATATTTGTTGGTATCTCGATTATGTTGTGATCTGAGATAATAGTTGGGGTTATTTTTATATCATCAATCAAGTTGTTCGTGAATACCAGATCCAGGCAGTTTCTTTTTTCTGGTGTTATCTGTTCTCTTGTTAACATAAATTCGTTTTGTAGAGAGCCATCAACATTTTTGCTTGTTCTTGGACTTCTCTTGTGCTCCCCTTGTCGTGGTATATATAAAATTATATATATATATATATATATACAGGGTGAGTCAAAAGTAGCGCCCGATTTCTGTCAGTTGATTGTTTGTTTGCCATTTGTATTACAGTGTACAAGAAGGTAGAAATAAATGAATGACATGTTTATCTAACCATTTATTCGGGGGAAAATTATTACGGAACTGTACCAAGCTGTTTTACTTGCAATTTTCAAAGTGCCCTCCCTCGTGATCGATGCACAATTGCAGCCGAGCAGGCACAGAGTGGCACACACGCCTGCAGAGTTCGATATCAATTTCCTCAAACTTTGCAGTGATTTGAGCCTTCAATTCCTGAATGGTACGAGGCTTTTCACGATAAACAAGGTCTTTCATGAGCCCCCAAAGAAAGAAATCTGGAGGTGTAAGGTCTGAGGAGCGTGCCGGCCACTCGATCGGACCGCGGCGGCCGATCCACTTTCCGGGAAAGTTTTCATCAAGCTACTGACGAACATGACGTCCATAATGAGGTGGAGCTCCATCTTGCTGGAAATAACAGTCCTGATCTTGTACCCTGGGCCAAAAGAAGGTTTGCAGCATATCCAGGTAAATTTCTGCAGTGACAGATCCCTCAAAGAAAAAGGGTCCAATTATCCCTAATGGAGATATGGCTGCCCAAACTGTCACGCCAGGTAAATTTACCTCCTTCTCAACTGTCACTCTTGGGTTCTCCGCAGCCCAGTAGACACAATTGTGTCTGTTAATTGTGCCGTTAAGCTTAAAACATGCCTCATCTGACCACCAGATGTTGTCTAGCATTGTGTCCTCTTCGTCAAGTTTAGCTAAGAACTCTTCGCAAAATTGAAGACGGCGGTCGTCATCTCCATCATGAAGGGCATGCAGTAAGCGTGGAATGTAAGGTTTCCATTTTTTCTGGTGAAGGATACGGATACTTCCAACTCTGCAGATAAACGGCGAGTTGACTTTTGCGGACTTTGTTCCAGTCTCCTGATGGCTTCTTCAGCCTTAGCTACATTCGTTGCCGTTTTCGGACGACCGGACTTCTTTGCAGTGGCTACCGACCCTGTTGCTTCAAATTTCTCGACAATCAATCGCATGTTTCTTCCTGGGGTGGGTTAATATCGAATTCCTGTGCCCAAACGGCGTGCCGCCATCGTTGGTTGTTCATTACATTTGTAGTAATGTTTCACGGCCGCAATGCGTTGATTCATTGAAAGGTAATTCATGGTTCAATTTGGTGCAAATTCAGTAACTTTCCAAACTCTCAGCAATAACCTGCAAAACAAAAACAAAAATAAATAAACTAAGAAAATTAATAATCTGCAAGACAATTATTAACAACATGACTTCCCAGAAAGAATCTGACAGCCGAAAAAACAGAAATCGGGCGCTACTTTTGACTCACCCTGTATATATATAATATATATCTATATATATATATTAGGGTGTCACTTAAATGCAAAGTTTGAAATTTTCATGCTGACACCCCGCGAATCTATTCCATTGGTAAAAAAAACATGGTGACTGAAAAATCTTTTTATTTGAATAACTATAAAAGGTCGCCCCCGCCTTCCAAAGTTTAATGCTTGCGCGGCGTCTCCATAATCGTTCATTAGATATCTATATATCTCTATATATGTGTGTGTGTGTATCTGTGTGTGTCTGAATATCTGAGAAATAAAGTGAACAATACTTAACGATTCACCGTTTCTCATTTCAGCTACGTGATTTCTGGTGATGGAAACCCGGAAGTGTATATACCTATTAGGGCAGCGGTTGATGAGGTGAAAGGATGCAAGCTTCCTTCCTACAGGCAAGCATTCGGTTACTTCCTTTACCTTCACCATGAAAAGAAAATGACAATACGTGACGCGTTGAGGAAGTCACTTCGAGCAGTGATGTCCTTCTGGGAGAAAGCTCACATTCCAACCAGACTCGAGACACACTGCGTCAGAAAACTGGATAAAGTCTTCGAGGAGTGGAAAGGACTCAAAAACACGCCTCAAGGACGAGCGATTCACACAAGACGAAAGAAAAAGAATTCATTGAACGCCTCGATCGTCTCTTTGACATCGCCCACGCTGATTGTGAGAAATTGGTCAAGTACCCAGAGGATTGGGAGTTCCTTCAGCAGCAGCGCCAGAAAGGACGTCCAGGTTCAATGGCAGGTTTGGACATGACCCATCAGCGCCAAGTCAAAGATTGTACCCGACGTCGGGAGGAAGAGGAGAAACGAAGAAAGCGATCAGCAGCTGAAATGGAGGCAGTATCCAACGAAGCGGTTTTGGAGTCCTCATCCTCCAGCTCAGATGATAGCGAAGAAAAAGGAGCATGTGGTGGTTCGTTAGCGTCTAAACAAAGAGCAACGAAGAACATCATGACATCGGAATTGGCGGCAGCGCTTGATCGCACGCAACTCTCGTCAAGAAAGGCCACATATCTGCTGTTTGAGGCAGCTTCCAGCTTAGGGCATGATGCTAGCGACTACAACATCAATCGTGGATCCATTCATCGTCAGCGTGAAAAATTCCGTACCCTTAAGGCTCGGCAACTGAAGAGCCAGTTCCAAGGCAATAGTCCGTTGACTGGTTGACTTCACTGGGACGGAAAACTCATGCAAGATCTGACGTCACGAGAATATGTTGACCGCTTACCTATTCTTGTATCTGGCTCCGGGACAGAGCAGCTCATCGGGGTGCCAAAACTTCTGTCAGGAACCGCGCTGGCACAAACAAATGCCATCATAGATTGCCTGAATGAATGGGGAGTGACCGATCATGTCAAATCTATGTGTTTCGACACAACCGCGACAAACATAGGCCACCGTGGAGGAACTTGTGTTCTCTGGAAGAAAAAGTTGGACGTGACCTGTTACACTGCGCGTGCAGACACCATGTACTGGAGTTGGTGCTACAGGCGGCATTCGCAGCATCGCTAGATTCAGTATCTACCGGTCCAGAAATTCTGCTTTTCAAGCGCTTCCATGATTATTGGACCCGCATTGACCAGCAACAGTTCCAAACTGCGGACACAGATGCGTTCACCAAAGCAGCTATTTTTAAGCATAGAACGGAGCTCATTGAGTTTGCAAAATCACAAGCACTTCAAGTTCGTGATGACTATCAGGAATTCCTCGATCTTTCCGTCATCTTTCTTGGAGGAGTTCCATACAAGGGACTAAACTTCCGCGCCCCTGGTGCTATGCACCGGGCGAGATGGATGGCTAAGGGGCTCTATGCCATCAAGATCTGGCTCTTCCGAAGACAGTTTAAACTGACGAACACTGAGGAACGCGGAATTCGAGATATCTGCCTCTTTTCTGTTCTAGTTTACATGAAAGCGTGGGCAACAGCTCATCTGTCCATCGAAGCTCCGCTGAATGATTGGGAATTGATGAGGACGCTCCTTCGATACCCGCACAAGAAGATCTCTGATGGTACCACCAAGAAGCTGTCTGCGCACCTGTGGTACCATTCGGAGGAGGCAGTGGGTCTGGCGTTCTTTGATGAGAGGATATCGATGGAAGTGAAGTGCAGCATGGTTGCAGCGTTAGATCAAGAAGCCCCTCACATGCCGCCAAAACGACCTTTGGTTCTTGATACTATGTTCCTCAGTGACAGCAAAGGACTGGAGCAACTGATCACAAAGAACACCCGAGGATTCTTCTCAAAACTTCAGTTGCCAGATTGCTTTCTGCTCCACCATCCCAGTTCATGGACGTCAAACTCTGAATACGTGCAAGCTCGGGATGTGGTCTCCAAACTTGCAGTGGTGAACGACAGAACAGAACGGGCCGTGGCTCTGGTGAAGGAGCTGAACGGAAAGTTGACAGTGAAAGAAGAACAGCTCCAGTTCCTCGTTCAAGTTGTCACTGACCACAGAAAGCAACACCCAGCTCCGAACAAATCAGCATTAGTGAGGACGCGAAAGAACTAATCACTGATCAGCGTATGAGCACCAATTATTCTGCTACTGTATATGTATTTTATTTCTCAAAGTTTTGCTTTTGTTGCTTCTCCATTTTGTACATTATTCGCCAAATTATGTCTTCTATTTTGATTATATAATAAACTGTTTGTATTCTTTGCGTTTTTAAGTGTCTTACTTTCGTTATTTCACCAAATTGCCTTGTTTTTTATTATCTGGTTCGGCCCAAGCTGTGAACACTGAACAGCTTGTTGACGTCAACAAATGGGTCTTGTTTTCAGTGACGAGGGCGACCTTTAAATGATGACCAATCAGGACCAAATTTCTCTTCCGTATGTTTTACACCAAATGGAACAATTTTAGGGGGTGTCATAGGAAAATATCCATCGTTTAATTTTCCCCCTATTACCTAGTGACACCCTAATATATATATATATATATAAAATTGAGGGGTCCCGCGTCTTACGGTACCGAAGCGCCAAAATTAAAATTCGCCAGAAATCGCCTCCAAACTTCAGCAATATTCTCGCAATAGTGTACGTATCTGTTATTAATTGAGCTAGAACGTTCATTTTTGGCTAAATTAGAGTTCTAAGTATGCTAATGAAGATGTTGATGAGTTTTTGGAATAGATTTTTATATTTTATATATATTTTAATGTTTTGATTTTCTTATGTCGAACTTTGGGTGAACTTTTGGCTGGCGATAGAGGTGAAAAAAGTAGTTCGCTTCATAAGGTTTTCAACCATACTTCTAGTGTCGTAAGGTCATTATAACCCAAACCACGCGATAGAGGAAGGGTGAAAATAGTGATATCCATCAAAAATACGTTTTCGCCTGTGGTGGCGCTTAGGTATCTTAAGACGCGCGACCCCTTATTTATTTATTTATTTATTTATTTATTTATTTATTTATTTATTCCTTCCTTCCTTCCTTCCTTCCTTCCTACTTTTGTATTTTATAAATGGGAAATTAAAATCCCCGCAGAGTATTATATTGGGAGATGAGGAGTTTAAGAACTTTATTAGGTTTCTGATATCAGCAATGGTATCCGAGAGTTTTTCAGTTGGAGTGTTCGGAGGTCTATAGAGTATAGATGGCTATACTATAACTAGCTACCCCGTTTAGGTTTTCCATTTTTACTGCTAAAAGTTCCACGAAGCCGTTTGATTTACTGACATGTAACTCTGACGTACGTATTTAATTACACGGCCACTTTTACGTCTTGCTGTTCTGTCAGTTCGTAATAAGTTGTAGCCATCGATATATACGAGGGATGGTCAGAAAATAAGTTTACACGGCGTATAATTTCGTAACTAAAGGACCTATTTAATTATGTTTGTATCAGGTGAATTTGTTTAATCATTGTTGGCAACATTGCTCGTCGATTCGGCTGCCATCTACCGTACATTGGTTATACGAGTCAGTTGAACATGGCGGCTCGACTGAAACAGCGCCCTCCCTACGGAACAGTCCAGGACGTTTACGTTTAATGGCCGCTCGTAAACGTTCCAGTGGTGAACAACATGCAGCCGCATTGATTGTTGTGCCTTTTTGCATGAAGTTTGCGAGCAAAACGTCTTTGTGGTCCCAAAACAAGGTAACCATCACTTTGCCAGCGGACCTCACAATCTTGGAACTGCTTTGGTCGCGGCGACCCAGGGTGTTTCCATTCCATACTGGCACGTTTTGTTTCTGGAGTACGGTGATGAACCCACGTCTCGTCTCCCGTGACACTGCGCTCGAGAAATTCTTGACCACTGACAGAATCGGAATATCGTTGCAGAAATGACAGGGCACTGTTCCAGTCGATCCGCCATGTTCATCTGACTCGTATAACCAATGTACGGTAGATGGCAGCCGAATCGACGTGCAATGTTGCCAACAATGATTAAACAAATTCACCTGATACAAACATAATTAACGTAGGTCCTTTAGTTACGAAATTATACGCCGTGTAAACTTATTTCCTGACCGTCCTTCGTATTTCTCTTATGCCGTATTCGCAGTTTTCAGTCTCCTTGGTAATCTTTAAGATGTGTTTGTGTGGGGCATGCGATGTCTGCCCTTGTTTCATTCGTAAGTCGTTTCAGATATGAAACTATTTAGCGAATGGTTCGGTTTTAGCCCTTGAATATTAGCTAGAACAATATTTATGTTCTTAGTTTTGCGTTGCTCCCCCCCCCCCCCCTCGTACATTCCAAATTCATTGTTCTTTAGTGTCGCCTGTTTTGTAGTCCTATGGTGCTCCGAGAAAGATGTTTCCGCGTACCTGTTCGGGTAGCTTCTTGCCAGGAAACGATTCGGCTCTCCGTGTGGTGTATGAAGCTGAGCAGCCGTATTGTGTCTGTTGAAAAGAAACTTGGTTTGCGATTTCTATACATGGGTTTCTTTTCGTTTTTACTATTGTCTTTTGAGTTTCTTGGGAGGTGATGGTGGTAGCATCTTTTTTCCTTATTTGCGGGTCCCATGTCTCGCGTAATTCTTGCTTGCGAGTGGCTGGGTGGTAGACTTTGCAGCTGTCACCGAATTTACAGCGACCATTATTATTATAGTAAAATTCGAACGTAGTGGGGTGCTCAAATATACACTTTCCTTCCTTATATCTGCAATTCTCTTACATAGTATCTGCATTCTGCACACAGTTTCTTCCCCATTTTGATTCGATGTCTTTGTTTTTTATGGTTTTCAGCTCCTTATTTGGAGATAACTAGAGTGTATTTTTACGATTGCCTACTTGTTTTTTTGCTATTTATGCTAGTGTTCTTCGTTTGAAGTTAGTGTTAATTTTTGCGTCTGTTACATTTATATTCTCACCATCTTTGTGCGTCGGTATTCTTTTTATTTTCGCTTTACTTTCTTCGTCCCCTCTTCCGTTTTTCTCCGCTCGTTATTCATTTTCCTCTTTCGCTTTTTCCTCGTACTCTTTCTCTGCTTTATATACCGTGAATGAGTTTATTTCAGTCACGCATCTTTCTCAAAAGTATTTCACAACATTCAGTTGCTTGGCATTTGTTATGCGAGATATTTTCGTCTTTTCATTTCAGGCAGTTGAAGTTCGAAAAGATTGGCAGAAATCGCATCGAATTGCCTTAAAATCATATCTTGAATTGTTGCAGAAATTTATTAGCTATTTCCCTGTTACTTATAAAAAGTAAAAATTGGTGAGCGAAATTCGACTCGAAAGGATAGGAGGGTGAAGGGATTTTGACTCATATTTAATGAGGGAAAGTTTTCTCCGTTACTCCGGGGAGTAGGGAATGTGGCGCGTTGTATACTGTCCTCATTGATTGGTGCCCGGGAGTGTGGCCGCGGGGGGAAGGATAGCTGGGGGATAGTCGTAGGAATTGTTTCAACCGACAAATGGGCAGCTAATTTTCTTCAAATGAAACGCTCGAAAATCGCTTTATAGATTAATTCGTCTCGTTTTATCGTTTTTTTTATGATATACGCGGTAATTTCACCACTTAAAAAGAAGTATCACTGTGTGCACTGGATATTCACTCAGATACTGGCACCGCTTAAAATTTATTAATTGCGTGATTTTTCACTATACCATTTTTATTCGGACTTCGATCGAAACGTGTGTTATCGTCATGCTGGGCAGAAGGACATGTATATATATATATATAATATGTATATGTAAAAAGTTTGTCGCCCCTCCTGTCCAGTTGGCCTGGTGAAGTAGAGAGTTGGTTTCTTGTACTCTCCACCTCTCATAGCCAGGTACGCCCGGCTCATCAGGGATTGTTCTGAGCAAGGCGTCTAATCTTCTTCTGAAGATGTCCACCGCAACACTAATCTTGTTCCTTAGTTCTTTGGGCAGTTTGTTAAACAGTCTTGGTTCTTTCGCAACAAAACTAATTTTCCTTCAGGGTTGAGGATGTTCCCTGTCTAACCTTTAATTTGGGAACACGACACAGTCTTCCTTTACTCTTCACTGTTGTTTGTGGGGTTATAGGGTTCAGAGTAAGATTAGGGGCTAGTTCCTCCATTATTTTCCAAGTGTAAATAATAATGTATCTCTCTCCTTCTTTCCAGTGAATATAGGTTTAATTCGTGTAACCTTTCCCAGTAGTTTAGTTCTTTGCACCCCTTGATCTTCGCTGTGAAGCTTCTCTGAATCCCTTCTAGTTGTCTAATGTCTTCTTTTTTATATGGGCATGTTAGGACCGAGCAGTATTCCAATTTGGGTATGATCAGTGTTTTCAGTAGAGGAATCATTATATTCCTATTCCTTCGTTTAAAGCAGTGATGCACAAACCCTGGCCCGCGGGCCAAATGTGGCCCCCACGGGTCTTTTCAATTCACATTTTTCACATGAAAAGGGTAGCTACCCAGAGAAAAATCTGAAATATTACCCCTGGTTATAAAAATGCATATTTATAAAAAATAGAATATCTATATATCTGGCCCCTACATATAAAACAGATGGTTGGTTTGGCCCTCACATCAAAAACGTTTGTGCACCACTGGTTTAAAGGGTCTCGGTATCTGTCCGGTTATTCTTTTTGCTCTGTTTACTGCTATCTTTGTGTTTCAAATTTCGCATCATCAGTCATTAGAACACCTAAATCTTTTGCTTTAGAATTTCTCTGAATTTCTTGTCCATTTGGGGTATCGTATTCCATGGATTTTAGGTCCTCCTTTATTTCCGTACCGTAACAGTTGAAATTTCTGTTAAATTTCATATTGTTAAATTTCATATTGTTGTCTTCCGACCAATTGTAAATTCTGTTCATGTTTGTTTGTAGAGATCCTATATCCTCTGGGTTTCTTATTTTTCTACTAATCTTTGTGTCATCGGCGAAGAATGTTACTGTGGTGTCTCTGGTAACGTCCTCATCTATGTCAGTTAGCAATGGAGCTAATACTGTTCCTTGTGGTGCTGAGCTCAGGACCTCTGATTCTGATAAAGATATTCCTCATACTGTTAACGACTTGCCGTCGGTCATTAATGAAATTATATATCCATTTAATTATATATCCATTTCCCTACTTTTCCCGTTATTCCCATACACTTCAGTTTATGTATTATGATTCCATGGTCACACTTGTCGAACGCTTTGGCGAAGTCTGTATATATTACATCATAGTTTTCGTCATTTTCAAATGCATCAATAATGTTGTAGTGTTCCATTAGTTTCCATAGGCATGATTTGCCTGATCGAAATCCATGTTGGTTATCATTAAATTTTTTCTGAGTTTCCAAAAAGTCATAAATTTTCTGTCTTTTCTTTCAAATATTTTAGTGAGATGTGATGTAAGCGGCACACTCACTGGCCTGTAGTTTTTGGCCTCGGATCGATGATCTCCTTTATATATTGGGACTATGCTCGCTCTCTTCAGGATGGCCGATATTTCTCCCGTGTCTAGTGATCGTCTCCATATCCAATATAGGGGCTCAGCGATTGCATTCTTGGTCTTTGATCAGTGTAGCATTCCATTTGTTCGGTCCTGCCGCCAGTGTGCTTTTAGTTTCCTTATTGCTTGTGTAATATCTGTCCTAAAATCGAAATCGGTAATACACACACACACACACACACACACACACACCAATGCAATCGCTTGAATGAGTTATTTTTCCTATGGATTTATCATCAATATTTTTGAAAGTCTTTTATGGTAAAAAATAACTCAGATAAGAGAGTTATTCGCAGGTTGGGGTTATACACAGAATTGTGTTTCCAATACTGCAGGAGTTTGGCGTAGGACTTTTCTGTTGTAGGCCTATATGAATGATGAAATTTAGGATTTGTGTGTTAATGATATTAAATGGGTTTTCACCTATATTATAGGCTATAACCCCCCTGGTAGTAGTAGTAGTTGGCCATTGTAGGGCCTATACTCGAGTATGTAGTGGACCTACAGCTTTACGTGCAATCCGAACCACTGGTAGCTACATAATCTAGACGTCGAAGATTGTCTCCCATCCAACGAACATCCAGATCAAATGTCGCTTAATTTTGCGAGATCGACATAGTCCTCGCAATAAGATTAATTTATTAGAACACAACTTTATATACTAAGGTCTTCTCCAGGTGCCAGCGAAGGTGTTGATACGGGTACTTGTAATACACCGTCTTTTATTATTATTACCCGTACGATAGCTTTGCCTTTAATAATACCCTTAAGTAAATGGGTATATGTACTATTTTTTTGTTGCCATGCTTGAAGAAACAAATCCTGTTAAGTTTTTACTGTTCAGTCATTGAAGAATATTAATTAGTTACGGTACTCGTTTTCCTATTTGCGATATTTCATCGTAATTCGTACGTCAAGCATTAGTTAGGTGTAGCTACTGGAGCTTATCGTGTATCGTATAATTGTGTAGTTTCATATCGCACCGCAGCTACAATGGAATGTAAAATAAATATATATATATATATATATATAATAAATTTGCCTCGCCCTTGTACTATATATCTTGATTAACGTAATGTATGTGTATAAATATTTTCAGCTTCACCCTCCACCCCATCCCCACCCCCACCCTAGAAGTGTGACAATATAATTAGAGACGAAAAATGGGGCCATATTCCTTTATCTTTATGCATATTTATAAATTTTGTGAATAGTGTGTGGGTTCAATGGCAAGCGAATGTCGCCCGTATTGTGGACTTAAATAAGGATTTTTTTGTTTTGTTTGCGGGGGGGGGGGGGGGAATGCTTGAAATGATGTAATCTTATTGTATTAGTAAAGGGTTGGGGAGGGGATTGTTTACAAAATGGGGGTTCTTGCTTTAATTATTTGCAGTAATTGTAATTGAAGATGGAGTCACGTGATTCCTGTTACTTCACTCTATTGAAAGTAAATTTATTTTACGTGTTAGTTCACGGTCTTGTATATATATTTTGGACTTCGCAAGTTTTCATTCAATGTCTTTAAATTGCGAAGCTCAAAATTTTTAAATAGCAGTTCTTATTTTTAGTTTTCTTCGAGAATAATTATCTTGATGTAATTGAGCGGAGGTTGATGATGTCTTAGACTGGTGCACCACCATGGAAAATTTTGCTTTTCCTCCGTTATGAACGAATCTGGTTTCAACGCAAAATGTCCAGTCCCTCTCCATCAACTGTGTACCCACTTTAGCGGTATAACATAGTCGGTTAATAAATATAGAAAATACCACAGCCATTAAAGTTTTGAACTTCACACCCAAAAGCTAATGGGTGAACCATTTGTGAAGCTGCATTTAAAATCTTAATGCCTCGTGGGTTTAAATTAAATGTTAGAAAAATTTGAATGCGAACGGGGAATGCACGAATGAATATTAATTAACAGCGCTGTTATTTTAGCAGATTTATACTGTTGGTATG
Source organism: Bathynomus jamesi (assembly GCA_023014485.1). Classification (NCBI taxonomy): domain Eukaryota; kingdom Metazoa; phylum Arthropoda; class Malacostraca; order Isopoda; family Cirolanidae; genus Bathynomus; species Bathynomus jamesi. The sequence goes on along the minus strand of JAJOZX010010293.1, from coordinate 56,572 downwards.
TTGTTAAATTAAGTCGTCCGCCATTTTAACAATAAATAATAATTAATTGTCCAGACTAACTGTAAACTAGAAATTTTAGAGTAACGGTAAATTTGCCAATTTTGAACTGGATTTGAAAGTTAAATTTTAAATTTCTAATCCAGTCATAGGCTCTCTGCTGTTTCAACGGTAAACAATGTGGCAGTTAGAGTGACTGTAACCACTGTATTTTACAGTATATAACTTTTAGAAAATCAAACCATAAATTTACACGTTACGAACTCTGTTAACAAATTACTGTTGGCAAAACAGTGCCTGTATCTTGGTTACATCAAAACTAGGTAGTTAACCGAGATAGTGCGCTGTAAATTTTCGTTACATCAAAACTAGGTAGTTAACCGAGATAGTGCGCTGTAAATTTTCGTTAAAATTCCAGAATCCAGACGCAGTTCATAATTACTAACCTAACCTAACCTAACCTAACCTAACCTAACCTAACGTATAACTAGTCGAATCGCTAACTAATACGCTAACAATATTACTGTGCTAAAATATGTATTTGAAAAGCCTACTTAGACACTACTAAGTGTACCATTTTTCATTTGAGTTTACAATCTTCAGTTAAGAGTTGCTCTTATCTTTTTGTTAATTAAAACTGCAAAATAGAGATAAAAAGTCTGAGGAAATGCTAAATTTTGTAAGTTTTATTATATCCGTGGGATAACATTAACAGTAAACGAGGTTAAGTTATTAATCCACTGTAATGTAATACGTATTATTACTAAATATAATAGTATATTGTCATTTCTGTGAAGATGTCTGCGGTCTATGAACGAAACGTCAGATCAGAGAAGAGAGTGAGTTCACTATTATTTATTAATAATAATTTTTAATATTTATTCTAAAAAGTCAATGTCAGCTTGTTTAATGGAAGTATTAAAATTTTTTTCAACTCTTCCTGAAAGTCTGCTTATTGTTTTTGTTCAAATGTTTAAAGGAGAATTTGTCAATAAAAATTTGTATACGCTTTTAGTAATTATACTCGTATGATTGACTTTATTTACAAACTCACTCGCAAATCTAAACAACACGTATTCAAACCTGCCACAATACATGACCATACATAACAAAATCTGATCTTTTAGTAACAGCTAACTTCACAATACACACACACACACGCGCATGCGCGCGCGAAATATAAAAATTGCAGAGACAAGTCGACAAAGAGAAGTCCTTTATTGATATCAGACGCAGTTGATTAGCAACTTCTGTATATATTTTGACAAAAAATGTCGCTCACTGGTGAATGAATACAAACTTTCAACCTCTACTTAAATGTATATACACCCCTACGTAATACCCTTTACCAGTCACTATTAAACATATCGTGAAGATGGTCTGGTCACTGGTAATGATCGAAACTCGAGTGAAAATGATGGGGAAAACGTACATAAATTTTCATTGAAGGCCCATCCTCTTTTGAACATCTGGCCAACGATAATTAACAGACTTTCTTTACCAAGGTTGGAAAACACTCTTAAATCTGTTATAACTTATTATTATTATTATTATTTCAGATTGTCTCCTTCATGATTGACTGATCAACTATCATATTAATGAAGGAAGGTCACTTTAAAACAACCAACCAACCAATAGGTATGTATTTAAAATAATTTTTTACTCCTTTTTAGTTTTTTAATAACTTTCTATATACAGGGTGCTTCAAAAATGTTACCACTTGTATAGCGCAAATGTCATTGCTTAATCACTCTCACACTCCCTAACAAAATGACATTATTATTATTAAAAAACGGGCAAATAAACACACAAATACTTGCATAAAAAAATAACTAAGTGGTAGGCAATGACATATTAACGCTATATAAGTGATTTTTTTTTTTAAGCACCCTGTATTTGTAACTGCAGATTGCGTTAAAACTTTCTCTTCGTTAATTGTTTTTTTAAATTTCTACATTTAACTGTTTTTTTAGCTCTTAAATTGACGTCTTAGCATCACGTGTTAAAGATCCCTTTCTCGTACGTAGCTATATTAGCCCCGTCACACACCACCACCACGAACGGAGCAAAAATATATTTTCTTTTCAACTGTCTTTTAGCAGTAATTTGGAGTGTCAGAAAGTAGAGAAGTTTTCATTCGTGCAGTGATTTGATTTGTAACTATGCAGTTTACAGTGTCGAAATATAGGGTGACACACAATTCTCTGCGTAGCTATGGCTTTTGCAGCATAGTTTTTCAAATGTGATCACACTTAAAATTACAATTAACTATTACTGCCTAAGCTCTGGGTCCGAGATAGGCGTACTAATATATATGTACAGGGTGGCCATAAGTCCTAATCGGGACTTTATTTTATTTTCGCTTTAATTATAATCGATTGGGACTATATATATATATATATATATATATATATATATAATATATATATATAAAGAACGACGCTTGTATAGAAGAGCGTTCGCACAAAATGGGGAGAAAGAACTAGCAAATGAAAAACGAGGCAAATCCCAGGAATCGAACCCGGGATCATCCAATTGCCGGTCGGATATGCTAACCACTGCATCAAGGTTCCCGATCAGTCACAACTCGTAATTCTCCTACATACGAGCGGAATCAAATGCCCTGAGGGGGCACCTTTTCATGCCGTACATATATACATTTTAACTGCAAACAACACACAGTATAATTAATGTAAAGAACGACGCTTGTGGAGAAGAGCGTCCGCACAAAATATGGGGAAGAACGAGCAAATGAAAAACGAGGCACCGCCCAGGAATCGAACCCGGGCATTTGATTCCGCTCGTATGTAGGAGAATTAAGAGTTGTGACTGATCGGGGACCTTGGTGCAGTGGTTAGCATATCCAACCGGCAATTGGATGACCCCGGGTTCGATTCCTGGGAGGTGCCTCGTTTTTCATTTGCTCGTTCTCTCTCCCCATCTTGTGCGGACGCTCTTCTACACAAGCGTCGTTGTTTGTTATATAATATATATATATATATATATTATATTAGCCCATAAGTCCCAATCGCTTATAATTAAAGCGAAAATACAAAATAAAAAGTCCCGATTAGGACTTATGGCCCACCCTGTACATATATATTAGTATGCCTATCTATTTTTTTTTATGGGTATAAGGTTAAAGTTTGCAGTGCGTGCGCGAGGGCATGGGAAACTAGTGTCAATGAGGTTACTCATTAAGGGTTCATTTGGCTTAAATAACCTTTTGGCACTGGTTCATCTTTACGTGTAAGTTAAACTTCAGATAACGAAACTTCACTATCGACTAAATTATTCATTTAATTGTAACACACACACACACACACACCACACACACACACACACACACACATGTATGGGGTATTTCCTGCCCCGCTTTGTATTTCCATATACGATTATGGTTTATAATGAGGTTGGTATTTCATTTAGGGGCATCTGTAATTGAGTTGAGTTGATCTTGCTTCTGATTATAATTTCTTAAGCTTTTAGTGAATTAGTGCCAAGCTGATATATATATATATATATATATATCTATATATATATATATATATATATAATAAATAATAATAATAATTAAAATGGTGTTTATGCCCATGTGTGAAAATTTCGCCATTTGTTTTTTTTTTTTTTAATTGATTTCGTGGTAATTTGTGAAAATATTTTGTAAGGCGTGCCCGTGCCCATTTTGATTCATTGACTGTTGGGCACAGAACGATCTTGACATTTGAAGACATTCATTTACTGGAATTACGCCATTATTAATTATTATTAATTATTCGTTTGTATTCCAATATTGACAGTAGTGAAATTTTATTTTCGTCACACTTCACCACACAAGGCACCGTCGCCACCATTTTTTAGTGTGTTAATGGTCATCGCACCACACCCAAGGTGTAGTGCATACATCGCGAAACACCATTAATACAGCGGTAGTTTCTTTTTCCTCCAACTGACCATGTTTCTGAGTACTCTTCTATTGGCACTTCTTAGCACCCTGTCTTTTGGGGGGGGGGGGGGGGGCTGTGCCTTTTAATTTAACACGTAAAGGTCATAGCGTTTACCATTACCGAAGTAGCTCCTTCATTTATTGAACCAACTGCCAAAAGTTTCTCTCCGAAGGGCTAAAAAGCGTTTGGTGTGACGTCATCGTGAAAAAGGCCTTTATTAAAAGTAGGAAAAGACGCGGAAGGATTAAAGGCTTTTAAAGGTGTATCCTGTAGATAAGGGAGGGGTACATAGTATTTCCGTTTGGTGGTGCTGCCGCCACTCTTATTAAAGTGTACCATTTAGGTTTTTAAATTCTTATAACCTTGGTTAACCTTGGTTTTGCTTCCGCCCGAATTGTTCATTCTGACGAAGGTGAAGCTTGTCACTCCACCTTAGACCTACAGTTTAACGTGGAATCCGAACCACGCCCCACCAGCAGCCCAGCGCCTTAACCACTAGGCTAATATATATATATATATATATATATCCCCGCAAGGGGGTTCTAAGCTCGTGCTCTTTGTGCTCGTTTGTACGTGCTTGTTCCTGGAGGTTTCACGTGCGCCCTCCCGGCCCTAGCACCCAAGGATGATGGGGCTCGACCCTGCAGTCCTTGTCATCCTTGGTCTTTTTCCACTTCGACTGTCCCCTCCACCCTTTCTTTTTCCTCTGTCTTTCCTCTCACTTTTTCTTTGTTTTTCCGCTGAGATATGCCCTTTAAATAGAGGCGAATCGGTTCTTCCTGAACTAAAAAAAAAAAAAAAAAAATATATATATATAATATAAATAAAATATGCGCCTCGGTGGTGTAGTGGTTAGCGTCGCTGACTACGAATCCATCGACCCCAGGTTCGAGACCCGACGGCAGCCGGCGCGCGGCAAAACCCAGCTGTTCATCTTTCCACACAAAGAAAGTGGTTGGTAGATAAATGGGTACCCTAGGTGGCCTAGTGGTTAAGACGCTGGGCTGCTGATGGGGCGTGGTTCGGATTCCATGTTAAACTGTAGGTCTAAGGTGGAGTGAAAAGCTTGACCTTCGTCAGAATGAACAATTCGGGCGGAAGCTAACCAAAGGTTGTATATATATATTTTGTGTGTGTGTGTGCCCCCCTCGAGTAAAATTTGTTCATTATTTATTCTATTTATATCGAGCATGACGTCATTGGTGGTCAAAATCTGAAAGCTTAAAAATTATGGTAAAAGCGGCCTCGTATTTGACACAGTACCCAGTGTGTTCACATGGCATTATATACCCCCTGCCCCGTTAGAGTTGTGTGTGTGTGTACGCGCGCGTTCGCGCGTGCATGTGTAGACCGTAAGGTCGGTTATTCACCTTTGTGTGATGGCAAAATAATCCTTAAAGCCAGTAAATATGAAGTCAACCCCAAATCGGTGATTGGAGGACACTCGATGAACCTCGTTAATTTGTTTGAAATGGGCACCGTGTCATGCCCATCACATTGATACCCACTTAAGAGTCTAAAGTGCACGTAGGAGTCGTAAATGTAGGGCCTACCCTGCATTGGAAATGCCCCAGCCTCGTTGATAAATAGGCTCTTAATTTACATCAGTGCCCATATATGGGCCTCATTGCCCAACCCTTTGCGCTCCATACGCGTGACTCGTCATACCCAAGACTCGTCATACCCATGACATATAATATATACTGTATTGGTGCACCGATTAATCGGTATCGGCACCTTTCATGCCGATTAATCGGCATTTTACCGATTAATCGGCCATGCAAGGTATTTTCCTAATATCGGCATGCCAGGTGCCGATACCGAATAATCGGTGCACCACTAATACTGTAATTTTAAATAAGAACAAGATGATCCATAAATCTTGCGTATTATTTCACCTCGAAAATATTTAAGTCTGTTAACGTTTCGGACCTTGGCCCATTCTCAAGACTAAAATTATTTCATAAACTCCGTTACAATTATTCGTGTTTAGAAATAGTTAAAAAGAAAATATACGGAATGGTGAAGCTGTAAAAATTAACCAAACATTACTTTTCTAATAATTAGTTCGTAATTTATTTTTTATTATTTTTTTTTTTTCAAATAATATATTAAGGAATAGAAGTTTATCAGTATTTAAGTTCGGTTTATTTTTATTTGTAAATAATTGTCGTATTAAAAGGTCTTTTATTATTACGTATCTATTTGCGTGGTTTACGCGGAGAGGATGATTCAAAGTTAGTAAAAAAAGGTAGTGTACTCGTCCTATAGCTAACTCCTCCGTTCTACGCGAATCAATTCTTACTTTAAAGAGTCTGGACGTACACATCCGATGTTACGTCCCATTTTTACGAAACTTTTATTTATTTGTTGTTTGAAATTATATATATATATAAAAAAAAAAAAATATACGAACTAAATATTAGAAAGTAATGTTTTGCTAAATTTTAAAGCTTCACTATTTTATATACTTTTTATCTATTTCTAATAATTTCTAATTTCTAATTTCTAATTTCTAATGAACGAATTGTAATTTCTAATATTTCTAATACGAATTGTAACTCTATTTATAAAATGGTTTTAGTCTTGAAAATGGGCCAAGGTCCGAAACGTTCAATTTTAAGTATTTTCAGGTTAAATAGTGCGAGCTTTATGGATCACCTTGTTTTTATTTAAAACTAACTTGATGTTCATTAGGAACAACCTTATTAACAGCTTATATATATATATATATATATATATATATATATATATATAATCTGTAGTGAAATGGCCTTTTTTTAATCTCCGCTATTTTCACTCTTGAAACTTTCAGTATTTTACACTTTTCTGAATTCTATACAAGGTAGCTCTTTGGCTGAGCGGCTCAGAACGCAGGTTACATAGTGAGCCATTTAGTATATAATCAAGAAAGGAATTTAAAAAAAAATGAACGTAAGTCTATTTTAACTTGTTTATTTAATTAACATCGCGATTATAATGAGGGAAAAACGAGTGCATGATTTCACAACATTTTGGTGGCAGCGGTTTAATGATACTGATGAATAGGTGTTTTTGTGTTAAAAATGTAATTTTAAATTTGTTCATTAAATAATTCTCTCTACAAATCATCGCTGCATTCATAGTTTAAGTGGAAATATGAAGATTTAAACATCTTTTTACATAGAGCACCATTCCGCCCATACGCCCATTGCAGGGTACGAGCAGCTCGTAGTAGCTTTACCAAGCAAATAGGAGGTCGAAGTACTGACGAGGCTTTTGTACGTGGTTCAACTCCACTGAAAGCAACAATGTTCTGTGTTAGTCAAGTCCAGGGGTTCTCAACCCACTTACTTCCATTACCCACCTGTGAAGCATTGGCGCTCACCCCGTTACCCCTAATAACGCGTAAATTAACCAAAAGTTAAAGTAGTAGTTTATAATCATACAGTTGTCTTTAAACACCACTCTTAAATAAAATATGTATGGCTTCCATTACCCCCCTCCCCATGGATATCCCAAATTACCCCTTTGGGGGTAATTACCCACCGGTTGAGAACCCCTGGTCTAGTCCAAAAAACATCAATATTCGTATTCATTTTATTGCAATTTTCGTTAGTTTGTATTGCAGACGGGGGCGTAGCCAGAATTTCTCTTCGGGAGGGGCTAATGTGTGTGTGTGTGTGTGTGTGTGTGTGTGTGTGTGTGTGTGTGTGTGTGTGTGTAAATGAGTAGTATAACATTCATAAATGTATTACAATAATTAAAAAGCTTGACATGGAGTGTGGTACTGTATGGAGCAGAAACATGGACACTGAAAACAACTGAAAAGAAACTCGTGGAAAGTTTTGAAATGTGGATTTGGAGAAGAATGCTTAAGATAAGCTGGACGGAACACCAAAGTAATGAGGAAGTACTACAACAGGTGAGGGAGGAAAGAAGACTCATTAAGGTGAGAAGAAATGGATCGGACATGTGTTGAGAGGAGGATTGTTGAAGGAGGTGATAGAGGGTAGATATGAAGGTAGAAGGCTGAGGGGAAGGAAAAGGAAAGCGATGCTGGATTATTTGAAGGCAGGCAGGAGCTATCATGAGATGAAAAGGATAGCTCAGGATAGAACACTTTGGCGGGACACACGAGTTGGACCTGCCTGATAGGCAGAACACGATGGATGGATGGAATTAAACATGTGCTGAAGGTACTTGGCATGGCGTACTTAATTATGATTTACTTATAGTTTTAAAAAAATGCATATAAAAATCAAACATGATTTTATTTCGCGGGGCTGAAGCCCCCATAGCTTTCCTGTCTACGTCCGTGATTGCAGACACCCCTAGTTATTATGGGTCCTGGTGCATGATTCTTCAGGAGCAAGATTATGCAGGGTGTTATCAAATTTTCATAAATTAGTATCAGAGCTGGCAGGTCGGACCCAGACCCAGACCCGGGTTTAACCCGAAAGTGAGATAAGACCCGGACCCGATAATGAATTAGAAAAAAGACCCGGACCCGGGGACCTGAAAGTGAATTTTAAAATTGACCCAGACCCAGACCCAGACCCAGACCCAGACCCAGACCCAGACCCGACCCGAAAGTGAAGGACCCGCACAGCCGGGTTTTTAGTTTACAAAATTTGTGCGCGCGCCTTCAAACTGTGTCACTGGGTGCGAAGTTTGATGCGGGTGTGATACATTTTGAAAAATGTCCTCGCCTCGCGAAAAAGAGAGATTCAACTGGGAAACTGATCCAACAACAAGATCCCATGAAATGGTGGATGGAAATGGGAGGAGAATTAAAACGGGCAGCCTTGGTAGCATTGTCTACTCCGTGCACACGAGTTAGCATTGAAAGATTGTTTTCAACTCTAAGCTTCATTCTGAACCCGCAAAGAAATTCTCTTTCGCAATCATCATTAGACGCAGTATTGTTTTTGCGATCGAACGTGTTGGGGAATAAAGTCTTCTCAAATAAAGTAGTGTAGAATAGCCCTAATAAAAATATTTCAGTTAAGAAGCGCGCGCGCGCACGCACACGCACACGCACACACACACACACACACACACACACACACACACACACACACACTATGTATATTCAAAATAAAAAAAAACAGTTAAAAATTCAGAAATCTCTTTCCTGTGTTGCCACAACTTTCAATCTAGATTGTAGGAGAAATAAGTATAGGCTATGCCGCTATATCAATATCTGTTTTAAAGGAGTTCACAGAATATGTTGCCCTCAAAATATAAAGACATTATTACTACCAAATGACTTTAATTATTTCATATTATCGGTTTTATTTTTGTTTTTTAAGATAAACAAAGTATTTAATTTGAATGCAAGATGATGATAATTTTCATTTGAGTTCACTCAAAAAAATATAGAATTTGTTTTCACAAAATTAATTAAAATTTAGAATAAGGGGGGCTGAAGAGAGCAATCATACATCGTACTTTGCCCCTCAGCAATGCGTGTATAACTATACCTAGTTACTATTAAATATTAATACAATTAATACACCTACTTTCAAACATTTCCAAAATCGGATTAATTAATATTTATATATATATATGGTTAGGCTACTACCGTATAGCCATATAATGTTTTACTATGTTTCAGAAAAAATGTTAATGTAGCTACGGTAGCAGTCTTATTACCTATCCTATACCAGATTATAATTATTACATTTTTAATAATGGACCCGACGCAAACCCGGGTCATATACTGAAAGACCCGACAGGACCCGAAAGTGAACTTTCGGGTCGGACCCGGACCAGAACCAGGACCCGGGTCGGACCAGAACCAGGACCCGAAAGTGAACTTTCGGGTCCGACCCGGACCACGACCCGGACCCGAAAGTAAATTAGAAAAATGACCACGACCCGGACCCGGACCCGAAAGTAAATTAGAAAAATGACCCAGACCCAGACCCGACCCGAAAGTGATAGACCCGCACAACCCTGATTAGTATACATATTCAGGACGTCAAAGTGAACAAAAAAGTTCCTATGAACATAAATTCGCAATCGCTTCATTTCCGAGATACATTCATTGCTGTTTTGCCGAGGATGGTCCAGTAAATTAAAATGAAAGTCATTAAAGTTTATCAAAGTGGTTGTTTAGAATTTTAAACAGTGTTTCCCAACCGGGGGCCATATGGCTCCCTGGGGGCCATGGCACATTTGAAGGGGGCCACAGGAAAATGTTATTTTGTAAAATAGAGTTAAATCTGCATATTACCTACTGAAAATAATGCTTATGGGGGCCACAGGAAAAAATAAGGTTCCTAAGGGGGCCATAAGCCAAAACTGGTTGAGAACCACTGGTTTAGATAACTACTTTTGTTTTGATAGTATTTTGTTAGTTGTCATTTTAGAAACTAAAATTATGCAATTGACTTTTTCTTGCGGGGTTTTTAAAAAATTTTTTGTTTACGCGAGAGAGAAGTTAATAACATAGATGAAGCGTGGCAACGTGTTCAACGTTGTTTAAAAACAATACGCGACTATGTACGTGTTTGGAACGTATGCGGCAAAATTTTCAATAACGCGTTGAAGCACGTACTCCGATGCAGGGAAACCATTTTGAGCACTTGCTGTAAATAAATTTCGATAAACTTCAATGACTTTCATTTTAATTGGATCGTCCTCGGCCAAAAAGCAATAAATGTATCTCGGAAAAGAAGCGATTTCGGATTTACGTTCATAGGAACTTTTTGTTCACTTTGACGTCCTGAATATGTATACATTATGAAACATAATTTGATAACATCCTGTATATATATATATATATAACCTTTGGTTAGTTTTAGTGATGCAGCGGAGCTCCGGCTCCGGCCATTTTAGAAAACCTCCTGCTCCGGCCGGAGGTCTCACTAAACTCCGGCCTCTGGCCGGAGGTGCCAAGTACACCAAACTCAATTCTGACAACTTTTAGTTTTAATTCTATAAAACCTCATTTCTGCACCTATCCGAATATTTCAGTTCTCAGATGACTATAATAATAATAATTTATTTTATGAGTTATCAGTGATTGTATTAATATTTCAGTTCTCAGATGACTATAATAATAATTTATTTTATGAGTGATCAGTGATTGTATTAATAATTGATTTGATATAGGCTACTTTACTCAGCATTCAGCAAGACATCATAAGTTTCATAACCTGAGGATATTCTGTTCAATGGGAATTTTTAGAGAAATTAGCACACACAAAGCATAGAAAGTCGACTTTTATAAAGTTTAAGTTATTAAAGACTTAATAATTTAAAATAGCAGGACTATAATATATAAACGGAGGTCCGGTGCTAGTGTCTCCGAGCAGCTGATACAATGAGCAAACCAACCAACATAAACCCTAAATAGATGAGACGATGGACCACACACACACACACACACACATATATAAATACTGAAATAAATCAATTGGCCGGAACCTCCGGACTCCGGCCGGAGGAAAAACACTAAGTCGGAGGTTCCGGCCCTCCAGCCTCCGGCCAAAATCTGCCTCCGGTGCATCACTAGTTAGCTTCCGCCAGAACTGTTCATTCTGACGAAGGTCAAGCTTTTCACTCCACCTTAGACCTACAGTTTAACGTGGAATCCGAACCACGCCCCATCAGCAGCCCAGCGTCTTAACCACTAGGCCACCTAGGGTACCCATTTATCTACCAACCACTTTCTTTATTGTGTGGAAGGATGAACAGCTGGGTTTTGCTGCGCGCCGGCTGCCGTCGGGTTTCGAACCCGGGGCCGATGGATTCGTAGTCAGCGACGCTAACCACTACACCACCACCGTGCATTTATTCATCTGGAGGGAGATGCACCGCTGTTTTATTTCCCCTTCCAAGTAATACAAAACAATACGAATCTGCGTAACCGTAATTGTGGTTTTATTATTTCTAAAACCACAATTATGATGACGCGGATCTGTTTCGGCAAATTCTGGTAAAATAAAAACTTGAATATTCGACAAAAATGCCAAATACCGAATATTCGGTGAAATAGCCGATAAAATTATTACGTTTAATAAATCGGTATCATTCGGGAAGGTTTGAAAATATTGCTGGAACCTTTCGTAATACCGAAATCGTGTAGTTTAAGCAAGGATATTTTTTTATTGTTTTTTGTTGCCATCCAATGTAAAACGCATAAAATTGTCTCGCCTCCAGTTATTGGAAACTAGTACAGTTCCCGCCGCTTCGCTGACGGTTAGACAGGCTAAACTACAAAAAAAGAACCCAGCCGTGAAAATTTTGAGCTTCACATTGTGTCAACATTTCTGAATCTGGTATCTCCCAAAACCACCTCACTCCCATTCATACAACTTGGGGGCTAACCCCCTCCCCCATTACCCCCACCCCTCCCCGATTACCCCCACCCCCACCCCTCCCCGATTACCCCCACCCCCACCCTTCCACCATTGCTAAACTACAGAAAAGAACAGTCATGAAAATCTTGAGCTTCACATTGCTGCCCGTAATACAATTTCTGAATTTTTTTTACAATTTCTGAATTTTTTTCTCACAATTTCTGAAAGTGACGGACGGACAGACAGACAGACAGACAGACAGACGGACAGCTCTCTTATTATAATATAGATTAAACTTTTTGTTTTAAGTTTTAACTTCGGCGTTTAAGGTTACCTATATGTTAATACCCAGAAGAATACCCAGAAAGACCTTTGAGGAAAAGTTTTTGGTAAAGGACGTTAAGATTAGTCGAGTTATCGCGAAGCCAGAGGGAATGAAAAATAATATTTGATCCCTTTTGTTCCCTAACCCGTTAGTGCCCATTTGGTAGAATTTCCTACCCACAAAATTGTTTGTCATTATTGCATCTACTTTTTCTCGTATTCACGCGAACTTTGGTACGAGTGATTGATATGACGTAATCTAAAAGATTGCGTCATATCAATGATTCATACCGAAGATCACGTGAATATAAGAAAAAGTGATGCAATAATGACAAACGATTTTGGCGGGAGGAAATTCTACCAGTGGGCACTAATGGATTGACATCATATTTTTGTATAAACTATTACTGTATGACAGCAATATTTGAAAAGAAATTCGAGAATGTTCTGTATCATATTTTAGGAATCACAAAAAAAAGATTCTTTGTTGTTCCATTTGACTACAATATTATACAATAGTTGCCTACTTTACCTACTATTTTGGGTAGTTCTCTAGTTTCGCTCGAGCCGTGTCTTTTTACCCTATACTAATATTTAATGAATTGCCGACCTGGTTTCTGAATCTCAGCTGAGCCTTGAACGACCAAGCTCTGAAGGGCTACTTTAATTTGTAGCCTAACTAAGTTAAGTTAGACTAAAATCGATTTTATGGACTTAGAGGTCCTATTCGGTCCTACCTCAGAGTTGTTGATTCGACGTGGGCCTACTTTAGACCTCAGTAGCTTAAAAAAAAGAGGTCCCTACTTATGGTCTTCTTTCTAAACCCTGCAACAACAAAAAACGCTGCACCATTGCACGGTGTAACAATTCTGTAGCTAAACTACCAAACTGAATTCTCTCTCTCTCTCTCTCTCACATATATATACACACACCTTAACGTAATATATACAAGCAATGCTGCATTAATCAGCTTAGGCCGGCCGCATACAGGATCGTCTTGCGAGTGACAACTCCAGTCGTGAGTCGCCAAACGCTCCTGTGTGCGTCCGGCCTTAGTTGCTTGATAGTGTTGCTCAGTCATTATTTTAATGCTTAATATGGCACCCTCGCGCTATTTACAATACAATTATTAGTTCCTTCAAACTGTCTGAATGATGAAAATGATTCTTTTATCCATTATCGGATGTTCATCTGTTTTTGCGAGGTCCTCGTATATTTCCCTCTTTACTGAATAAACGTTTACCCTCCACTGACGAAGCCTCCACTGACGAAGCCTCCACTGACGAAGCCTCCACTGACGAAGCCTCCACTGACGAAGCCTCCACTGACGAAGGTGGAGCGGAAAAAAGTTAGTGCTCTGATAATTTTCTGAAAAATAAGTGTTGTCCTTCGTGATCCAACCACCATGTTAGTGTCTTCGACTCTTCCCACTAGTTGCAAGTTTATATATTTACCTATTTCCTGGATATGGCAAGATCATTATATATATATATACAGAGTCATGCAAGAAGTAAATAGACACCCTTAATTTTATGGTAAAATGTATGCATCCAAATTTTTTTGCCATTATTAGGACTAATATGCGTTTCCTTTTTTTAGATTGTAATATACCCATCCTAGAACATGCCTCGAACACAAGATTCCAAAGAAATTTCTGACTTTCAACGAGGACGGATTGTTGGTCAATCTGAGGGTGGACTGTCCCCATCGACAAATAGCTAGGAATCTCGGAATACCCCTTTCTACTGTTAACAGAATAATAGTCCAATTTAAAGAAAAGGACGAAACAAATAATCAATACACGACCTGGTCGACCTGGGCCTTCTGACAGATGTCTTCGTTTTGTTCGAAGATCTGTTGAGAACAACCCTCGTTTAAAAGCTTCAGAAGTGGCAGAAAAACTCAAAATTAGCCCAAGAACAGCAGTAAACTATCTTCATCAGCTTGGTTATTATGGACGTGCAGCTATATCTTGTGTTCGAGGCATGTTCTAGGATGGGTATATTACAATCTAAAAAAAGGAAACGAATATTAGTCATAATAATGGCAAAAAAATTTGGATGCATACATTTTACCATAAAATTAAGGGTGTCTATTTACTTCTTGCATGTCTGTGTGTGTGTGTGTGTGTGTGCGTATATTATATATTATATATATATATATATATATATATATATGTACAGGGTGGGCCGTAAGTTTCCATACATAGGAAAAATAAACATTTTTTTATGGACAACCATTTTTATTTATATAATATGCTCTACATGGTTGCCATTGTTTTGAAAACACATTTCAATACGTGTTCCCCACTGTTGATGAACACGCATTAGCACAGTTGACGTTATGCTTGTAATGGCGTTGGTGATACGTTCCTTTAGATGATTTATGTCTCGTATCTTTTCCTGATACACCATGGCCTTCAAGTGCCCCCAAAGATAGAAATCAAGGGGGTGAGATCTGGGGATCTGAGGCCACTCCACAGGACCACGCCGACCAATCCAAGCATCCGGAAACTGCTGCTGATCCAAATACCGACGCACGTGAAGACCATAATGAGGTGGAGCTCCATCTTGCTGGAAGTAAACTGGGAAGTTACCTTCCTCGTTTAGCAGGGATGGGAAAATCTCTTCTTGCAACATGTTAAGATACCTTTCGGCATTAAGATTTCCACTGACAAAAATTGGTCCAATAATTCTGTCACCCCATATCCCGGCCCACACCATCACTTTACCGGCACCTTGCATCTTCGTCGGACTCAGCCAGTTAGGGTTAGCATTACTCCAATAACGTATGTTTTGCCGATTAACCTCTCCATTGACGTAAAAATTTGCTTCATCAGTAAACAAGATCTTACGTCAAACGCATATTCTTAGGGTATCTGAAACATAAAAACAAACGTTTAATTTTTCCTATGTATGGAAACTTACGGCCCACCCTGTATATACAAATATATTTTTTTTAAGTTCGGGATGAACCGATTCGCCTCTATTTAAAAGGGCATATCTCGGCGGAAAAACAAAGAAAAAGTGAGAGGAAAGACAGAGGAAAAAGAAAGGGTGGAAGGGACAGTCGAAGTGGAAAAAGACCAAGGACTGCAGGGTCGAGCCCCATCATCCTTGGGTGCTAGGGCCGGGAGGGCGCACGTGAAACCTCCAGGAACAAGCACGTACAAACGAGCACAAAGAGCACTCAAGAGCACGAGCTTAGAACCCCCTTGCGGGGATATATATATATATATATATATATATATATAAGTAATAAACAAAAGCGACCCTTGAACTGATCCTTGTGGAACACCACTTGATAGTGGCAGACTGGCAGTGCCTACCTAGTGGCTTCTGTTAATTACAACCCTCTGTTCCCTGTTCCTAAGCCAGTGCTTGATCCACGCAGCCGCGGTACTTGTAATAAGTCGCTTGCGTGGCACTTTAAGGTCTTGTTACGGGATTCGTGTCCTGCCAATAAAGATTATCATCGCAACTTTCTCTCTTTATATCAATTTTGTTGTTTTTTATCGCTCTAGCGATTTCAATCGCGCTAAAAACTGCTAATTCATCATAGCAGTGTTCGATTCTCGAAAATGGACTGTGGTTACCCGCTTCTTCATGGTCGATTGATGCATCCGTGTCCGAATCTGAATTTAACTTATTCATAAAGCTCTTCCTTCATCTACTCTACAGGGTTTCCACAACGTCTTGTCACCCTAGTAAAATGCTAACTGATTTTAGTTTAATGCACACTGTTCTTGCCTGGCAGATGGCCTGCCAGATGGCCTGCCAGTTCTTGGTTTATATTTTAGTTTCTGTTCCCATCTTAACAGAGTCCTTTTTGGAGGAGCTGCACGATCTGAATCGGTCCTGGAAGTCGGCACGAATATTTTCAATGGTTTTGGCATTACGTGGTAGCTCATGGGTATGGGTACGGGTACTAGCCAATATACGTTGTTCAATCGTATAGTTGCTGCTGCCACACATTTAAATGGATCTGAAATAAAAACGAAAATCAGTTGGTTTTACCGGGGTGACAAGATATTGTGGGCACCCTGTACCTACCCATTGCCTTAAGATGTCTACATCAACTTTGAATCGAGGGTCCAAAAAAGTTGAAACCGACAATATTTTGTTATTCAAATAAATAGCTAACTTTTTTATCACGGACTTGTTCAATTATTGTCATTGCTAATTACCTGCTGCGCTACTGTAATGGGGAGTCGCGTCGCGGTCGCTGCCAGTGTGCGGGGGCTCCCATTCTGTCACTGTAAAATCATACGCGACTCCAGTCGACACGACCCCAAGTCGTGAGTCGCGAGACGATCCTGCGCGTGGCCGTGGCCGGCCTTAGAAGCGCTAACCAATGCCTTTTAATTCTAAGAATAACCTGGTAGCAAGTATTGCCGCATGATATCCCTAATTGTGGATTCCTTCTCGCTATATTCCTTCGTAATACACTCAAATGGTTTTAATAAATTAATTTTTTTTTTAATGATGATCCCACTGATAAGGGTTTGAACTCTGGAGTAGTTGCGACATCAACTGCGTACGCAGCAGTAGCTCTTTTTTTCGTCATAACATTCTCTCCAAGTTGTTGTAACAACTTTCCCATCGTGTTACACCTTCCACCGGGTGTTGTTTTGATACTCTCGCGAATTGTCGTTGTTGTTGTTGATGGTGAATTATGAGTGGCAGTACTTCTGTACATAATAAGAAAATATCGAACTTATTTTTGTGTTAAAATCGAGTCTCCAACTCTAAGTTTGAATGAAATAAAACAAAAAACGATCCAAAATTTACTTTCTCGGCTGCCCACTGCCATGTTTGGAAATCTCTCTACCAATCGCGTCAATTTTACTTATGATAAAATATAAGAACGGATTAATTACAAACTTTAAATAAAAATATTATTAAGAAACTATCGTAAGTCTTCTTCGAGGATTTAAGTACCCACTAACTATTACGAGGATCACAAACTATGGCCTACACTCAAAAACTGTCGCCAAACTTTAACAATCTCTAAATGTTCATAAAGGTTTATCTATCTATATATATATATATATATATATATATATATATATGAACGCACAAACGTCTGTGCGCGTTGGGGTCGACGAGCAATTAAGGTGGGATAGATAGAATGTTATCTAAGTTGAGATACGGAAAATCTATATTTTATAAAAACCTTAAACTCTGTCTTCAAATGACGCGTATATTCGATATTTTGAGCCCAAATATTCGATTTTGTAAATTTCAGACACGAAACGTCGCGAGTATGAGGGGCGAACTCGCCAAACCAGTTTTGAGATGGACGCTTTTAAATTTTGTGACTCGTGTACGAAGGGTACGTGGCGCAAATACACGCATTGAAAATAATTATATTTTGAACGTACGATGTGGGTATTTGGCTATACCAAGTTGTCTGTGGATGGGAGGAGGGTAAAATCGCCAATGTGGCGAGTTCGCCCCCCCTCATACTCGCTTTATATATATATATATATATATATATAATATTTAGGAGAATCCAATGACAAGGAGAAATGTAAATGCCATGAAAAGTCTTCTTTAATGCGCAACGTTTCGAGCAATACGCTCATCTTCAGGCTGTATGATAACAATGTGAAATTAAAATCAATAATTGAATGAAAAACAAGACAAAGAAAATTTCTATAACCTATTCATAAAGGCAAATTTTAAAAGACTGAAAAAAGAGGGTTAAATTCTAAGTTATACAGATTTACATATAAAATTAAGAAGCTATTTTTAAATACATATAGTAAATGTGAAATTAATACACTGGAAAAATTAACAATAGTACACTGGAATAATGAAACTAACTAACCTTTCACTGCAATTTCCGAGGCTAGACTGATTTAAGCAAAGGCAAACGAGAAAACATAAGATAAGATAAGATAAGATGGTGAGGGCGATTGGGGAAGGGGGGATTATAAGGAATTGGGGAAGGAGGAGGGATTATAATAAGTTTAAAGGGACAGCTGAAGAGTCAACATTTAGCGTAGGGGTCAAAGTTTTAATGTAAAGCGATTCCAAAATTCTGAGTGAGTTGGGACAAGTATTACAACCAAGAATTTTAAAATTGTCTAAAGTGACATCAGTTTTACATTTTATACTGTGTTCCCGAATACTAGAAACTTCTTTAGTTTTTAAAATTTTACCTGTTCGGCCTTTGTTAATTTTGGTTTAGTTTCCGCCCGAATTGTTCATTCTGACGAAGGTCAAGCTTATCACTCCACTTTAGACCTACAGTTTAACGTGGAATCCGAACTCCCCCCCCCCCCCCCCAGCAGCCCAGCACCTTAACCACGAGGCTACCCAGGGTACCCATTTATTTAACAACCATTTTTTTTTTGTGCAGAAGGATGAACAGCTGGGTGCTGCGCGTCCCCTGTCGTCACCGCTAACCACTACATCACCGAGGCGCGATATATATATATATATATATATATATATATATATATATATATATATATATATGCTGCAAACCCACAAGGGGAAAAAAAATATATATATATATGTGTGTGTGTAAAAACCCTAAAGCAGTGGTGGCGAACCTATGGCACACGTGTTCCCATTTGGGCACGCGATGAAATTTGTCTGACACACCCAAGCAAAATGCAATAACTGCAATAATGAGTTAAAATAATAGACTTAATTTTTATAATTTGGTTTAATATATATATATATATATAAACTTTGGTAGGCACGCGAATTTTTTTTATGGTTTACACGGTTTTTTTTGGCACGCGACTGTAAAAAGGTTTGCCACCCCTGCCCTAAAGTACAGTTTCCATAGTAACAGTAGGTTAGTTTAGAACGCCCTTATTTTCAGAACGGATACAAGTTATCTTTTGTTTATCACTATTGGCCTGAGGGATAACTATTGGCTAAGGCAGTGGTTCTTAATCTTTTTTAGGCTGCAACCCCAAATTCTGGTCGCTAGCTCGACGACCCATGCTTTCAAACAGTTCACTCGTAATAATTAATGGTTAAATGATTACGAATAACAAATAAATGATAAATGACAATTTAGCGCATTAGTGCCTATTGGTAGAATTCCTACCGCCAAAATTGTTTGTCATTATTGCATCACTTTTTCTCTTATTTACGTGATCTTCGGTACGAGTCATTGCCATGATGAAGAATTCTACCAATAGTCACTAATGAGTTAATGACCCAATCAAAATGGCTTGGCGACCTAATTTTGGGTCGCGACCCAGGGGTTAAGAACCACTGGGCTAAGCAGATGCCTTCGCCCACATGGGGATTATTTAATTTTACTTAAAGTAAAATTGAAATTAACGCAAAATATCACATGATGGGTATATATACACCCATGTATGAAATGGGTATGTGGGTATGTATACGTCGGAATAGAAGCTGACGAAAATGACCTGCAAACGCACTGTGACGGTCGTATGTAAAGGTACAGTCTTCTTTCTCTTCGCCCGTTCCCGCCTCTATGCGGGGTCGGCGTTTCTGACCAGCCTCCTCCACACAGCCCGGTCCTGGGCTTCTTCCTCCGACAAACCCTTCTCCCTCAAATCGTCCCTCACCTTCTCCATCCACCTTCGCTTCGGTCTGCCTCTCTTTCTCCTGCCATGCACCTCCATATTCATCGTTCTCTTACCTACATAATCTTCGTCCCCTCTCATCACATGTCCATACCATTTCAGTCTACTTTCTTGTATCTTCCTCGAGATTTCTCCAACCTTTGTTGTGCTCCTTATCCTTTCATTCCTTACTCTATCCAACCTTGTCACTCCGCACATCCATCTCAGCATTCTCATCTCCGTTACATCTAGTCTTTTCTCATGATCTTTCTTTATAGCCCAAGACTCAGCCCCGTACATCATAGCCGGTCTTACCACAGTCTTATACACCTTTCCCTTAACCCTTGCGCCTATTCTTCGGTCACACAACACCCCTGAAACTTTCTTCCAATTTTTCCAACCAGATTGCACTCTGTGTGTTATTTCTGTGTCCAGCTCACCGTCCTCAGCCACTGTCGATCCCAAGTACGTAAACTTACTTACTCTCTTTAACCTCGCTCCCTCTAAACTAATTTCTGAGTCTTGATTTTCGTAGAACCTCAGGTACTCCGTTTTCTTTCTGCTGATTTTCAACCCTCTGTCTTCAAAAGCCCTCCTCCATTCCTCCAATTTTCTTTCTACTACTACTCTCCTGTTGCTGCACAGAACAATATCGTCTGCAAAGAGCATACACCAAGGGGATTGATCTTTTATCCCCTGGGCCAACACATCCATAATCAAAACAAAAAGGTACGGGCTCAAAGAAGAAGATCCCTGATGTAGACCAACCCTCACGGGGAACCATTCCGTTACACCTACACTACTCCTAACCTGGGTCCTTGCTCCTTCATACATACTTTGCACCAACCTAACGTACTTCTCCGGCACACCTTTCTCTCTCATACACCTCCAAACCTCCTGGCGTGGCACTCTATCATATGCTTTCTCTAGGTCGATGAAAACCATGTGCAGTCCCTTTTGTCGCTCCCGGTGTTTCTCCATCAACTGCCTCAGTGCAAAAATCGCATCAGTTGTTCCCCTACCTGGCATAAAACCCAACTGCTCTTCCCCCACGGTTGTCTCTTCTCTTAACCTTTTCTCTATAATCCTTTCCCAAACTTTCATCGTGTGTGACATAAGCTTTATTCCCCTATAATTTCCACAATCCTGGATGTCCCCCATCTCTTTGTAGATAGGTACGAGTGTACTATCCCCCCACTCCTCCGGCATTTCCTCTTGTTCATATATCTTCTGTATCAGATCCCACAATAGATCTATGCCCTCATCTCCCAAACAATTCCACGCCTCCACTGGTATCCCATCCGGTCCCAATGCCTTCCCCTTCTTCATTCCTTTCAACGCCACCTTCACCTCCTCCCTACTCACTCCTGAAGTTAACCCTTGATTTGGGACACCATCTTCAAAAATAACCCTTGGGTTTTCCTCATTTAACAGATGTTCAAAATAACTCTTCCATCTATCCATGATTTTATCCTGATCCTTTAAGACCACTCCCTGCCCATCCTTTACCTGTTTAATTTGAGTAAAATCTTTACTCGCCTTATCCCTAGCCTTCGCTATTCTAAGGATCTTTCTCTCTCCCGCCGGTGTCTCCAACTCTTTATATACTTCATCCATCGCCTGTGCCTTGGCTCTTGCCACTCCCTTCTTCGCCTCCTTTTTCGCCTGCCTATAGCTTTCTCTATCCTCTTGTGTACCAGATGTGTCCCACTTCTTTTTAGCATCTTTCTTCCTTTTAATCACCTCCTGAACCTCTTCATTCCACCACCACGTCTCTTTATCTTCAGGGGGTCTTCTACCTGATGTTTTGCCCAGTACTTCCTCACCAACTCTCAATATCACCCGGCTGTTCTCCTCCCACCATTCTTGTACACTCTCCAATGACCTTACTTCTTCCAAAACCTTCTCCTCAAATTTCCTTTTCTGGTCTTCTTTCTGATCCATAAATTCATTGTGAGAAATTCTTTCTAAAGAATACGAGTATCGGTAAGGAACATAGTTTTAGGAGAGGACTTTTGAAACTAATTGTACGTCTCAACATTTTCCACGAGCATATATATGTATATATATATATATATATATTGGTGAAGGCCGCTTCTGGCAAGCTTCAATTTCAATTTAAGCAGAAAGCAACAGACAAGAAGGAAAGAAACATCCATCAAGTTGGAAAGGGACTATATTTTGTATATTGCAACGTTTCAAGCACAAACTATGCTCATCCTCAGGCAAAAATTCTAAAAAGTTAAACATAATATTAAAAACCATAAAGAAGCTTCAGCTATACGCAGCCATGTTGTTCTATGCAAAGTCGATATAACTTTAGCTAATTTTAACATTTTAGATTCCGCTCCGTGTGAGCAAACGTTAAGACTTCTAGAATCCCTGTATATTAAAAAACTCTCCCCTTCGCTTAACTCTGATATTTCATCCGTTCCCCTCCGTTTAAACTGAACATCTTGAACAACCAACCTTTACTTGGTTTTAGATGCTTCTGTTTTTTTAGTTTTGCCTCGGAATCTGTGCTGCTTAGACTTAAGGTGTGTTCCTTTTAGTGTGGGTTTTTAATTTTTTAGTGTTTTAAAAGATAGCCTGTGAATTTTTAGTTTTTTGAGTTTTACATTTTGTATTTTATAGCTGTTATTCATTGTTCGTTTTTAGTGTCACTTTTATTGTTTTAAAGCTTGTTAATTGTTCGCTTTTGTTTCATAATAGTCATTATGGTTTTTAATTGTAACTTTTTAGAATTTTGTTAGTGTGACTTTGTTTTTAGTGCTTGTGGATTTTTTCCCTATTTTAATTTGTTAATGTCATTATGGTTTTTAATATTATGTTTTTAACTTTTTAGAATTTTTGCCTGAGGATGAGCATAGTTTGTGCTTGAAACGTTGCAATATACAAAATATAGTCCCTTTCCAACTTGATGGATGTTTCTTTCCTTCTTGTCTGTTGCTTTCTGCTTATATATATATATATATAGGGTGTCCCATAAGTCCGGCATCATAGGAAAAATAATAATAAAAGGCAAAACAAAAGCTTTTATTTACAGAACGTGCTCAATATGTCCACCATCGTTTTCAATACACAAATTCAGACGTGATACCCAGTCAGCAAGCACACGGTGAATGATGTCAGGAGTAATGGTGTTACATGCCCCAATAATGCGCTGCCGCAAATGTTCAACACTCATAATTTTCTCTGCGTACCGGTATACCAGCGCTTTCAAGTGGCACCAGAGATAAAAATCTAGTGGCGTGAGATCCGGGCTTCTAGCTGGCCATTCCACAGAATTGTTGGTACAGGTATTCCCTTACTTGGGTGCTGTAATGCGCAGGAGCGCCGTCTTGCTGGAACCATGTTGGGAAATTTCCTTCTTCGTTCAAGACACTGGGAAATGCTTCTTCCTTGAGCATACGTAGGTAGGTGCCTCCAGTGACATGTTCATCGAAAAAGAGGGGGGCCTATGATGCGATCCTTCCAAATGCCACACCATACCATCACCCGAGATGCACCTTGTTCCTTTGAAGAGGTATACCAGCAGTGGTGGGCACCGTTAACCAAAAAGTTAACTTCGTTAACCGCTAATCCGTTAACCAAAAAGTTAACTTCGTTAACCGTTAATCCGTTAAACATGTAACGGAAGTTACCGATAAACCGTTAACGTTAACTTTTATTATAAAAAAAATTAAAAACACAATATATATATAATTTAATTTTCCCTCTTCTTCTCGTTCTCCATTTTGTCCATGAGATGCATGTTGCCCTTCATGAAAATTAGCATATCAAAGTTTTCATCAGACAGGGATGATCTCTTGGCCCTCAGGATGTCCTTGCCCATAGAGAACAAACGCTCCACTGCAGCACTGGAGGGGATGGCTGTGTTGAACTTGATGAACAAGTCCACCAACACTTGCTCACTCAAGAAGGCAGCATCTGTCAGCATGTCCTTGGAGTTGGTCTCCAGCCAGGTCTTGACCAAGTTCTGGGCCTTGCCCTTGAGTGACCTGTGGCTTCTGCTGCTCTCTTTTGTCTGGATGACAGCACTGAAGAAGTCATCCCCTCCTCCTCCTCCTCGTTGTTGCTGCCTCCACTGTTGCTGCCCACTTCGTTGGACTGCTGCTTCATGGCCTCCTCGACTGTACCCTCCATGCTTTTCCTCACCCTGGCGACCTTGGTGTTGTCATACTTGTCCAACCAGATGAGGCGAAACCTGGGATGGAAGGCAGCAATTGACTTAATTTATGTCATCAAAGTGACATGAGAATTGAAATCTTACCTGATCAGTTTTATGGTTCTTGAAATGTATCAAGGAGACTACTAATAAGGTACTCACAGACATATTGTAAATATACATGACTTACTTGACAACGATTATTTTTAAATATTCACTAGCACAAACATGTTGCGCAAGAGACAGACTGCAAATGAAACGAATGTAGTTATTTGTTGTAATTGTTACATATATATTATTGAAAGTGCCTTAAAATGCTCGTGATATTTCTTGAAAGAAGTTGAAACATTCAACTCAAATGGCAAATCTTCCCGCCTGATTTTACAGTCGACCATGTTTTGCTCAAACCAATGCCATAAATAACTACCATATTTGGTAAGACACAAATTGTGGCGACGGAAACAAATATATCGCCTGATTTTGCACTGCGGAAATGGAAATTCGTTCATCACTATTAACAGTGGCGGATTAACTGCGCACCTGCTCAGCACTGAAAATAATAGAAACTTTTAAACGTTTATTTATGAATTTTTTGGGTTAACGGACTTGAATTAACGGAAGTTAAATGTAACGGAAGTTAATTAGTCCGATAATGATTTTCAAAGTTAACTTAAAAGTTAAATCGTTAACGAAAAAGTTAACTTCGTTAATTAACGATTAACGGATTAACGGTTTGTGCCCAGCTTTGTATACCAGTGAGGGTTGTTTTGAGACCAGTAGCGGGTGTTCTGTCGATTTACCTCACCATTTCCATAAAAAACAGCCTCGTCACTGAACAGAATGGTGGACGGGAAATTGGCATCCCGAGCATAAGAAAAATATGAATTATGGTTTGTAGAAATAGAAAAATATGAATTTCTCCTATGATGCCGGACTTATGGGACACCCTGTATATTCAAAATTCTATTATATTCTATCATATTTCCAGTTTATAGAGAACCATTATTTACATAGGATAAAATTTGAATGCCCGGTTAGGTCAACTGTGTACGCCCTTGACGATTGGTTAGGTTTAGTCGTGATATTTTCGTTAGTTTTAACGAAAATATCACGACTAAACCTAACCAGTCGTCAAGGGCGTACAGTTGACGTAATCGGGCATTCAATTAACCTAACCGGGCATTATTTTTGCTACTCTTCGTGCGGGTAGCAAAAATATCCATCAACATTGGGGTGGTGATTGTTGAAAAGAGTATGTTGGAGGGGGGGGAATAGTTTAAAAGATCCCTTAAGGTTTTAATGTAATTATCATTGGTATTTTATGTACTTCCCAAAAATAAAAAAGTAATTATTTTTTTTTATGTGACGCTACATACTTCATATTGAAATGTATAAAAATGCCTTCACTTTTGATAAGAGTGGCGGACAAATAAGACTAATTTTGTCCTTAACATTCGCTCTTTCGCACCAAAATTGTTAAAATAATGAAATGTACCGAAAATTGCTTCTTTTTATGGTGGTCCATATTACTCCATAGAGTTGTTTACGAGCAGGTTTGGACCAATTACAATTACTCTGTCAAAGCTTCAATTACGTTTAATTTTTATTTTAAAACGTCAATTAGAATCGCAATTACACGAAATGATGTAATTAATTACTCGACTTTAATATAATTAACTCCAAGCGTTGACTGTCAATTTTTAGAATGGTTAACTCGTGGGAGGCGGGATGGGGGGCAAAGCCAACTAGAATTTTCCATTTGTTAAATGAGTTTTTCTATTGGCGTATTTTCTTTTTAATATTTGTTCAAAACATTTTTCTTAAAATTATCAACAAATAGTCTTCATATTTCGTGTCTGAATAGACTTAAACGTAACTCGTTATATTACATTTAATTAAATCTTAATCTAACTCGCAAACTATAATGTTTCAGTAACAGCAAACAGGAAGAGAGTCGAGCATATAAACTCATCTCGCTAAAACAATGCTTATAAAGCCCAAATAATCAACAGTCGTTAAACGGACATAAAATCTACATTTTGCTTTGGGTTACGATTTATCCAAATTGGTGTAACACGCGAGTTACTGAACGTGATTTTCAAGTGTATACGAGGGGTATTATTATGTTGACTCAGCTCTCGCCAACATACTCCCAAAATCAGATGATGAATTGATTTTTTTTCCTATTCCCCAATTATCACCGAATTGTAATTGAACCAATCTTGGACGGTCAATTACAATTTTTTTATTTTAAGATGTCAATTACAATTACGCAAAATGTAATTAATTACATTCAACATCGATTACAATCATTCCAAGCCTGTTTACAAGTGCCCAAAGTCACTTAATTTTATACCCCATCCCCACCCAAGTGGTACGTACACACACACACACACACACACACACACACACACACACACACACACACACACACACACACAAACAGTTTTCGTGTCTGACCTCTATTTTGCAGTTTCGGTCAATCTTTGCCTGTGATTAAATAAACTGATCGAAGATTTACACTTACGAGTACATTTTTAGTGTTTTTGAGCAAATTTTAAGTAGAACGTCGATATGAAAGAGGAAGTATTTCTTATATATTATGTATATATATATATATATATATACACACCCCTTGGTTTTGCTTCCGCCAGAATTGTTCATTGACGAACGTCAAGCTTGTCACTCTACCTATGGTTTAACGTGATCACATATATACCTACCTTACCTTACCTTATCCTTATGTTTCGTGTGTTGGTCTCTTCACACGGAGGTCAAGCTGGTGGCCCCGCCTCTAGGTCTGGCCTGGTGGAGGAGCGAGTTACTTTCTTGCGCTCTCCACCGTACATAGCCAGGCACGCCCGGCTCATCTGGTACTGTCCTGAGCCAGGCATCCAGTCTTTTCTTGAAGACTTCAACTTTGACCCCCGTTACGTTTCTGAGGTCCTTAGGAAGCTGGTTGAAAAGTCTTCGCCCCCTGACAACCAAGCTATTTTCCTTCAGGGTTGAGGAGGTCCCTTGTCGTGCTTTTAATTTGGGAACACTACACATTCTGCCTTTCCTATTTTCCAGTGTTGTTTGAATGGTAATTGGGTTTAGTTTTAGGTTTGGTACCAGTTTTTCGATCATTTTCCATATGTAGATTATGATGTACCTCTCTCTTCTTCTTTCCAGTGAGTACAGATTTAGTTTACGTAGTCTTTCCCAGTAGTTGAGTTCTTTGCAGCCATCAATCTTGGCTGTGAAATGCCTTTGCGTTTCTTCTAGTTTATTAGTTTCTTCCTTTTTATATGGGGACGTCAAAACTGAGCAGTATTCAAGTTTTGGTATAATCAGTGTTTTTAGCAGGGGAATCATTACTGTCCTGTCCCTTCTCTTGAACGTTCTTAGAACCTGTCCGGCGACTCTTTTTGCTTTATCGCTATCTGATTTTGTGTTTCGAATTTCGCATCATCTGTCATTATTATCCCGAGATCAATCGCTTTCATGCTTCTCTGAATTTCCTGTCTATCTGGAGCATAATATGCAGTCTGTTTAAGTTCTTCTTTTCTACCATATCTGGGAATCATTACTGTCCTGTCCCTTCTCTTGAACGTTCTTAGAACCTGTCCGGCGACTCTTTTTGCTTTATTTATCGCTATCTGATTTTGTGTTTCGAATTTCGCATCATCTGTCATTATTATCCCGAGATCAATCGCTTTCATGCTTCTCTGAATTTCCTGTCTATCTGGAGCATAATATGCAGTCTGTTCAAGTTCTTCTTTTCTACCATATCTCAAGAGCTGAAATTTCTCGGCGTTGAATGACATGTTGTTGTCTTCTGACCATTTGTATATTTTGTTCGTGTCCCTCTGCAAGGCCTCCACGTCATGTACATCGCTGATTTTTCTGCTGATCTTTGTATCGTCTGCAAAGGATGTTACTATACTATTGCTGTTTACTCCGCTGTCTATGTCTGTTAGCATGATAATGAACAGGAGTGGGGCCAGTACTGTCCCTTGTGGTACTGAGGTGCGTACTTCCGATTCTGATGATGATATACCTTGAATTTTGACGACCTGCAGACGATCACTAAGGAAGTTGTAGATCCATTTTCCCACTTTGCCTGTTATTCCCGTCTTTAATTTTATGTCCTATTATACCATGGTCACATTTATCGAAAGCTTTAGCAAAATCTGTGTATATAACATCGTAGTTGTCATTGCCTTCCAATGCACCTATATATATGTGTGTGTGTGTGTGTGTGTCGCTGGAAAATACAATTTTTTGTCAACATTCGTGTGCGATATATTCCCAATAAGGGATATTTTTTTTTTTCAATAATAAACAGATTTTGAGCCTATAAATGGGAACCTATTTTGGCCTCGTAACGTCAAATATGCGAATGGAAACGTTTCATTTAAGACGTCTTCTCTAAACAGCTAAAAAAAAAAAAAAAAGATTTTCTGGTTTGAGGTAACCTCGCGTAATTATTTAATCTCTAAACGGTATCTGGTCCTACTTTGAAATATGGGGAGGTAAAAAATATCAGTGACGTCTGTTGGTGAGGGTAAGGTAGGAAGGAATGTTGAAGAATTTGACCCGTCCCTAATTCGTATAAGGTATCGCCATTACGTTTCTCGTTCCCATCTCATGAGTCGACTTTTAGGTATTATTTGGAGGTAGTAAAGCCACAATTAGGTTTAGATTTATTAGAGGCAAAGCTTTCGATTTATATCAAGGTCCTTATCGGGTGCGACTGGAGGAGGTCGAGGTCGTCGTCGGCTATTGTTGAGTATTTGCGTAGTCTGAACGGACCCTATATACCCATTTCATCGACGAGACCAAAACATCGACATTCTAAAAACCTAACCTAACCTAGCGTAACCTATTAATAATTTTTCGATAGATTTTCAAGCCGATCAGTTATTGTAAGGTCGGTCTGAACATTATCCAGAGAATGTTCATTTGGCCAAAATCAAAGTGAGGGTGTTGCAAAAGTCGTGGGTATTTTTTTTTTTTTTTTTTTACAGTATTTCAGAGCTTATGGCGAAGTTTTGCTCATCTACTTGAGATTAATGTGATTGTACGGACCATCGACACCGATTTTAGAATTATTTAGATAACGTTTGACCTTGCGAACGACGACAACAGCAAACAAACGCGACGCCACACTGAATCCAGCGCTTGCGAAAAGATGTCCAAGACTTTCTTGGACACCATGAAAACTCTCGAGGCAATGATATGACGTAATGATAAAAATAGGAATACGACGGTGCAACTAAGAAACTGAATTTTCTGTTCTTTTTGGGGGAAAACTATGCTAAATTTAAGTTTTCTTCGGAAAAATAAAGCGGTTTAAAAATGTGAGAAAACCCACATATATATCAGGTCATCCCATAAGTAATGTCGTTTTTTAGATCGGAATTTGAAGGACAAAAAAAAAACTCAACTGAAACTTTTTAATTTAGGATATATTTTCTATCGGAATCAATGACACACTGCCAACGTCCTACAAGCTTTTCAATGCCATGTTTATAAAATTCAGGCGGTTTTGAGGTAAAAAACGTACAAAGACTGGTGTGCAGGTCATCTAAAGAAGTATACTGTTTCTCGTCAAGATAGTTTTGCAGACTCCTGAAGAGATGATAATCTGAAGGCGCAAGGTCTGGAGGATGTGGAAGTTTTTCCCACCCAAGCTCCTCAATTTTTGCAAAAGTGATCCGAGCGGTATGAGGACGTGCTCTGTCGTGGTGGAACACGATTCCTTTCCGATTAACCAAAGAAGGTCTCCTTTTCTTTTTTAGTGCAGTGTTCAATCGATCCAGTTGTTGACAGTAGACTTGAGCGGTGATTGTTTGGTTGTGTGGTAAGGTTTGAAAGTGTATTACACCACCTTTATCCCACCAAACACTAAGCAACACCTTTCGAGGTGAAGATTTGGTTTTGGCTGTGATGTCATGGGTTCTCCGGCACAAACCCACTGTCGACTGCGCTTAACATTGTGGTACAGTATCCCCTTTTCATCACCAGTCACTAAACGGTGCAAAAACGGATCTTGGAGTTCACGGGAATGAATAGCCGTGCTAATGTTTACCCGCACCCTCAGATTGTCGACCGACAATTCATGTGGCACCCATTTTCCTAACTTAGGCACTTTCCCGAGTTGCAAATGTCGATGGATGGTGGACGGGGATGAATTGAGTTTCTGGGCCAATTCTTCGACAGTTCTTGAACAGTCTTCTTCAAGTGCGGCTAACAGCGGGTCATCATCAAACTCAACAGGGCGTCCAGAGCGTGCTGCATCTGTCAAACAGCAGTCACCATTCCTAAACTTTTGAAACCATCTTTGACATTTCCTCACATGCAGAATATCGTTGCCATAAACGTCCTGAATGTTTCGCGTTGCTTCAGTAGCACTATTCCTTTTATGAACTCGTAAAGTATTATATACCTGATATGCTCTTCTGATACCGCCATGTTTATGAGGGGTTCACATAAAGCAAAACACACGTCTTCACTGGTCAAGGTCTGTAAAGTATGTAGCGAAACACGATAGATCTCCTCTTAGATATAACCTTCGGAAAATTTATGCTTAAACCGAGTAGGACTAGTTTAAACTTAATCTATCGTTAAAAACGACATTACTTGTGGGATGACCTGATATGTTACGCACAGACCGTGCGTGGAACAAAGAACTCTTCTGGGAAAATTAAATCCACAATAGTTCGAATTAGTAATGGTAAATGACAAATACTATAGTTTTTTTTTCATGATGTTAGTCCGACGTGGGCAACGGGTCACTCGCAAAGATGCCCCAAAATATAGCTTCCCTCACCAGCTATCTGCAAAGCAGATAGCATCCAACTTTGGCACAGGATCTAGAGTTTACAGCTACACCTAGCCTACTCTATTCAGAACCTCACTACACGCGAGAAACTCATTGCATTCACATTGGAGTGAATACATCAAAGAAAAAGGGGTAACTATTGTATTTTCAGCCAAAAATTAAACCTTAAACCTCAACTGGCAGAATTGAGCGTCCACTTTTTAAAGCACTTAACATGTCCGTTTCATGATGGGATTGAACTCGGAGTGGTGCCCCGAGATCTTTTATGTTACACACAGACCGTGCATGAAACAAGGAACTCTTTTGGGAAAATTAAATCCACTATAGAGGCTTCTTTGCGAGTGACCCGTTGCCCACGTCGGGCTAACATCATGAAAAAGAAAAACTTTATATTTGTCATTTTACCATTACTTATTCGGACTATAGTGGATTTAATTTTCCCAGAAGAGTTCCTTGTTCCATGCACGGTCTGTGTGTAACATGAAAGATCTCGGGGGACCATTCTGAATTCAATCCCATCGTTAAACGGACATGTTAAGTGCTTTAAAAAGTGGACGCTCATTTCTGCCAGTTGAGGTTTAAGTTTTGGTTTTTAGCTGAAAATACAATAGTTACCCCTTTTTCTTTGATGCCTATCTCTCCCTTGTCCCTGAAGATGTGAATATATCCACGAAAGCGCTCGGACTTCGTGTTTTATTTTCCTTTTCCCTGTGGTTCCTTGCTTAATATATATATATATACAGGGTGTCCCAGGAGGAAATGTCAAGAGTGCACCATTTGACTCTGGGTATTTCTAAGTAGAAAGTATTATATCAACATGTGCCTGATTCCCAACCGTTACCGAGATACAGACCTCTACATTTGGGTAACTAAAACATAATAGAAAGCCGATCTTAGATAATATTCAATGACATTTAATGATACATTGGCAACTGTGCAGATCCTCACATTATTTATTTACATTATTTATTTAGGTACGTCTTGACACCTGCTCACTGAGTCACGTTTCTTTTCAGGGTGTGTTGTGTACTCTGCAAACGTGGAGGTGCAGTGCTCAAGCAACATTTCAAGCCATGCCGGCAGTTTTAAATCAACGGTTTCCGGGAAGGTAGATTGAACGTGGAGGACCTGTGGCATGGCCCCCTCGTTCGCCTGACTAATCTCCGCTAGATTTTTTTTGTCTGGGGGTTCTTGAAGAGTAACGTTTATCAGCGGGGTAAGCCCAAAACTAGGGAGCAGTTGGTTGCACGTATACAGGATGCGTTCATAAACCTCAGAAATGAACTTCCGCGTTTTCCTTGGCAAGACTCGATGGATCGGAGGCTCGCCGCGTGCATTGAAGAAGGAGGGGGTCACTTTGAAACCATTCTGCAATAAGTGCAATAGTGTATTGTATGTTTGTACTTTTTGTAAACCACAAGTGTCATTAAATAGTATCTAAGATCGCCTTTTTATTGTGTTTTAATTACCCAAATGTAGAGGCCTGTATCTCGGTAACAGTTGGGAATCAGACCCATATCGATATAATACTTTCTACTTCGAAATACCCAAAGAGTGAAATGGTGCATTCTTGACATTTCCTCCTGGGACACCCTGTGTATATATATATAGGATGGAAGAAAAGTCTTGAAGGATTTTATACATATATTTTGTTAATAAATAAATAAATTCCAATGATATCACTGCAGTGTATGCGATACCTTTCAAAGCAACTATACAAAGGCAGGAATGACCCAAGGTTAGAAGAGGAAGGTCCTAGGCCCTAGCCCCAGTCAGCGCCATATCAGTAAGGATGGAATACAACGATGAAGAAAAAGTGTATCTTGTATCGTGGGCTATTTCTTATAATAATTGTGAAGAAAGTTTAGGTTTATTTCAAGAAAAATATAATAAAACAACACCAAATGCAACCATTTTTTGATACTGGAAGCTCAAACTTTTGGAAATAGGGAGCCTGGTGAAAGATCGTTCAAGAAGCGGTAGACCAGTAACGGCGACAGGAGACACCAACAAAGAAAATGTCCTTGTCAGTTTTCGAGTCGATCCAACAACTTCAACGAGAAAAGTCGCACAGGAATTGGTTATTTCTAAATTTTCAGTATCAAAAATACTGAAATCACAGTGGGAGGGGGTACCACGATTACAAACCCACATACGACGATGATTCTGATAGATGGCTGCAGTTTGCTGAAACAATATGAGAAAAGTTCAACAGTGATCCAGATTTCCTTCAAAAGATAAAATTTTCAGATGAATGTGTGTCCGGTTTAACGAATAAAGGAAACAAACACAATGTTCACTACTGGGTGAAAAAAATCCCAAAATATGATTAAATAAATCCATTAAAACGGCTACACTAACGGTTTGGCCGTGCATTGGTTATTGAGGACAACTCTCTTCCTTTGAATATCGAGAGATACGATGGATGGAAAACGCTATTGTCAGGTATTGAGAGAGAAAGTTTTGCCACAGTTTACTAATGCTGTTGGCAGGAATCGACTTTATGAACATGATGGAACGCCGCCACATTACTCCGCAGCTGCCCGTGAGATTCTGGATACCAACCTTGAAGTTGGAAGATGGCTTGGGCGACGAGGTTCCATCGAGTGGCCACTGGCCAGCCAGATCACTTGATTTAATCCCATGTGATTTCTGGATTTGGGCTTATTTGCGTGACAAACTCTACACACCCGGTTTCATCTATCCAAATGTGAATGCCCTTCGCCGCAGAATAGATGAACAACTGAAAAGGATCCCACTCTATATGTTCAAAAGAACAATGAAGAGGTTCACAGAGAATCCACAAATGCATCATGGCGGATGGAGAACTCTTTCAAGATTAAATTTAACAATTCAACAAAATATTTGTATGAATAAAATTCTTAGACTTTTTGTTTGATTTGTTTCATCATTTGAACGCTTATTTGTATAATGTTGTTAACTAAATAGTTGTATGTATAAAATCCTTATAAAGACTTCTCCCACCCTATATATAATATACCGTATATGATATGTATGTTACACACAGACCGTGTATGGAACAAGGAACTCTTCTGGGAAAAATAAATCAACTATAGTCCGAATAGTATTATTACTTATTGGGACTATAATGGATTTAATTTTCCCAGAAGAGTTCCTTGTTCCATACACTGTCTGTGTAACAAAAGTTTCTTGAAGGACTATTCTGAGTTATATCACACACACACACACACACACACACATTTCTTCGTGTGAAAACCTAAGAACATTGAGTATGTATAACTTAAATATATAAGAGACTTATTGAACCAAGACCTACAGACTACAGCAAAGGCGTAAGTATTTTCCGATTTTATATTTCCAACCAAAACTATAGATTATTATACTGCCACTAAAATATTTACTAAATGTCATAAGAGCAAAATATTCAACATTGATGCGAGTATTTTAAAATATTTATATTAAGTAATGGTAGGCCTAATTTCCTCTAAGCTCCAGATAGGTTGTTTCTGTCGAAAAATATAGTGTTATGGGCCAATTGAAAGAGAGCCTTTTAATTCTATGTTTTGAGAAGGTTGGGTAAAATTCTCTGATAGATTTGTAGAGCCTAAAAGAAACTTAGAATCTGTAGGTTTGACCGAAATGATGCGATAGAAAAAAACGTGTATCGGCGTAATTGCTATTAGAAACCTTTTATGTAATTCTACCAAGGTCGCAAACCACATTTCATTTGTTTTTTTTACCCCAAAATAATTTCTCAAATGAAAAGCTAAATTTAAACTTTACAAAAAATTAGGACAAATTTTTTTAGATTCTTTTGAAATGTCAAAGTTTGACTATATTTTATATATTTTAAAGTAAAATTCTATGAGGTTTACTTCATGGAATTCGTATATAAAATCCGTCCCCGATCCCTCTCTTGGTGACCTCCCCTGCCCCCCCTCCCCCCATAGAATATATCCAAGTTTTGTTAACTTCTACATTTTTAATAGTTATGAGCGGGGGGGGGGAAATAAGGTACATTAAAATACCAACCATGCTATTGATAGTTACTCGCTTTATGCGCGTTTGAACGACGGTTCAGGATCGACCCACGGTCGACCCCCTCTACATAAAAATATTTATTGTTGTGTAATAAGTAGGGCGACCCAATTTTAACTTTCTTTTAGCAATTATTAACTTTATTTAACCTAAAAAATTCTTTATTTGCAATTAAATTGTTAACGAATTTATTCAGTTATGTTGTTGGAGCTTGGACAAATTCACCAGGATAGGCTAGTAATAATTGGCTGGATTTTCGCAAAAGCTGATTTCGCAGTTTTAGGCATGTTTTGAAATTTATATATTTTGCCAAAAAGATAAACAAAATTAATATAATTAATTAAACACGCGATTTATTGTACTACTGAACTGATTCTAACGACAAAAGCCAAAACAACATAATCACATAGTACCGGGTGTCCCATTCGAAATGAAACGACTTTGAAACACTGTAATTTTTAAAGTATTAATGTGAGAATGTTGAAACTTTACTAGTTACTACACCATATGCGATTCCGTACAACCTTTCACGAGGAACCACCCACCAGAAGAGACCTATATGCATGGACCAAGAAATTTGAGGAGACTGGCAGTGTTCTAAACGAACACTGGAGGGCGAACAAAATCGGAAGATGATGATGATGATGAACTAATACGCGGCGCCTTTGGTAGTAGCCCGAGAAAGTCCATCCGTCGTGCCAGTGTCGAACTGCAGATTCCTCGTTCAACTTAAAGAGCGCATCACAGAAGCGGTGGACTCTGTAACCCCTGAGATGCTAGGCAACGTGTGGAGGGAAATTGAGTACCGTTGCGACCCGGTCCGTGCTACAAAATGGTGCGCATACTGAATACATACAATAAAGAACTCTAACGTATCTAAATGTTATAATTCACATATATCATACGAAACTTTATGACATTGACTACTTACTGTATGAAATATTACATTGTGTACATCATTCAATAAAAAATTATAAGGTTTCAAAGTTGTTTCATTTCGAATGGGACACCCTGTATTTACATATTGTATTATAAATACAAACCTAACTGCCAAATGTAAAAAAGTACGTCGATAAATAAGGAAAGAGTAATGTAGAAATAATGAATAATCAGCTCGTATAATCATCATTAATCAGTGT
The DNA here is from genome assembly GCA_023014485.1 of Bathynomus jamesi. Taxonomy (NCBI): domain Eukaryota; kingdom Metazoa; phylum Arthropoda; class Malacostraca; order Isopoda; family Cirolanidae; genus Bathynomus; species Bathynomus jamesi. The sequence continues at coordinate 20,296 of JAJOZX010010293.1, read as the reverse complement.
ATAGAGACTGGATGTAAATAAGAATCCAGAATGCATATTATAATAATATGTTTGAGAGGCGGAAATCATTTATTTGCTTACGCAGTTTCACCCGACATTTTCGTTAATTTTATTAATCCATCACGAAAGTGTTAACTTACATTGCAAATGTTTAACCTTATCAATAATTATTAACTTTATTAACACATAACTAAAATATTAACTTTATTAATGTAATAGCAAATGTTTAACCTTATTAAATATATTAACTTTGGGTCGCCCTAGTAATAACTTATTATTAATTTGTTATAAATTGGATTAATAAATTATTTTTAATTATTGATCAACTGGAGTTAATTAATATGGTTGTAAGATACGGCCCCAAAGGAGGTTTTCGGCATTATTTGATCCCTTTGAGGTTGGTATTTTAAGAATTTAATTAAATCGCGCTTCAATTTTAAAGGTTTCCATAATGGATTTTGAAAATTAATAAAAAACTGAAGCATTTTATTTGCTTTTTAAACTTTAAACACACACACACACACACACACACACACACACACTGTGTATAAATGAAATAAAGATATGAAGAAACGTTTTCTATAGTGTACCTTAAAAAGAAATTTCGGTGATTGTTTTCTGTGTTAAATATTTTATGTATGAACGTTTGTGAATTGAGTGGTTTGACTGTAATTAGTTAGGCTGTGGTAGAAATGCGGTTGAAGGTTAAATTTTATACAACTCCATCTATAAATATGGAGTTAATTGATGTAAAAAAAAAAAAAAATTCCATCATATTTTCAGGAACTTGACAGTCGCGGTGGGAGCCTTTAAAACAAACTGTTCTTAAACACGAAATCAGCGCGAACCTTTTGTGACAATTCATTGTTTAGAAAAAATCTTGAATATTTCAACGACATATCCGTAAAACGTGAATTATCATCAAAGTTAACAAAATTGTTGACATTTTGGGAGTATCAACATTTTTCGAAAGACGATGGAAAAAAGTAGAATTTTTCTTGAAATGGTGTCGAGAAATATTTTTGTTTTTTGTTTTTCGGGTTTATGAATTATGTGAAATGTTTAAGTTAAGTTTAGTGTTAGATTAAATTGGTTAAGTTAAATTAGATGAATTTGTGCCGTCTTGTTTAGTAATGATCTAAACATATTTGGCCAAAATTTTTGCATTCTACAAAAATTTGTCGATGTTAGCTACTTCGAGAGATTTGTCGGTCGAAAGGTTTGTCTTTCAAAAGGGCTACAGTAACGCTGACATTTTCGACACACTCGATTTTGTTGATATGTAAATTACAGAATTAATTTAGTGTGATACAGAAATTATATTTATAATTTTCGTGAAGGTGAGAGACGATGTAACCAATTTTGATAGTTCAAAAGAACCGCTGCAATAGACATGTCAACAGCGGACATCATGAAATTAGTTTCAGTGACGCCACATGGAAATTTGCACAAGTCTAATTAATTGACGGTCTTCAGCGAATTCATGGTTTTGGGCAAGTCTTTGGAGTTCCTGTTCAGTTTAAGTTCATAGAGTTTGAAGCATTTCCTGAACTACATTCGTGCCCACGTCGCTACACCGCTTCCCGTAAAATCAGCGAAGTTAAGCAATATTGTAGAGGCCATTAGATTCAATATTTAAGTGGTTTTTGCGGGTATTACCACAGAGTTGCCATAGATCGCGAGTTAAAAACTTATTTCTCGGCCTCGCAAATCGTTTGTGGGGACATCAGATTGATGAAGTTCAATGGTTTGAATCCCCCCCCCCCCCTTTTTTCCCCCCTCTTTCTTCACCAAACTACTTTGTAATAATAGTCCTCTTACTGTCCACTGTCAGCCTTTAATAAATAAATATATATACAGGGTGCCCCATAAGTCCGGTCTCGTAGGAAAATTTATTTTAAATTAAATTTACAAAAATAATGCAGTACATTAGAACTAAAACAAATATTCAAATTGATGTCTTGTTTTGGGACCCATTTTTTTGTTGCAAGTAGAATAACACGCAGTGGCTAATATGGAAGCGAGGTACACTCGTGAGGGAAAGGCCTCCGCTTTTTCCTCCGAGTGTAACTCACTTCCATATTAGACCCAAAGGCCCCAAAATATAAGACTTCAATTTGAACATTTTGTTGAGTTCCAATGTCTTACTTTTTGTAAATTTAATCTGAGACCGGACTTATGGGACACCCTGTATAGGTCAACTTATCATCAGTTCCTCGAGTGACTAATCAGATACAGGAAACAATATTGAAGTTTGTGTTAAAGCAAACCTTATTGTATGGAACGTCAGACTGTACGAGCGAAGTTAAACACTGTTCACTCTTTTCTGTAGTTCACTGTAGGTTAATTATATATTAAAAGAAAGAAAAAAGGTTCTGGTAGAACCCCAAATTTGCCTTATAACCTCTTTTAGACGGCTACAGAAGTTACCTTGAAGATGCTCGGCTAAATCTTCGCTAACCGCAATATCTCGAGCCTCACTGAGGTAACGAGAGTTCCTCAATACAGTCTAATGCGAAGAATTCAAAAATCAGACAATCCAATTGTCCAAGCTCTTCATCAGTCCGGTTTTGTCTATAGCTCCACTTAACACCAATATTGGAAGGATTGGGTTGGGGACCCATCCTTCCTTCCTTTCTCGCCACAAAGGGCATAAGTAGCTTCGGACATGGGCGCCGCGCCTGCCCGGGCCGCCCACGTAACTGCGGGCAAACACGTGTGGGTGTGTGGAATGCAAGGGAAATAAATGGTGATCAAATAGTAGTAGTTGTGCGGGTGTTCAAGGGTGGGTGGAAGGTTTGATGTTCTGGAATTGTGTGAAACAAAGATGAAAGGGGGTGGAAAATGTGAAATGAGTGGTGTTCAATGTGTGAGCGAGAGGGTGAGAGGTAAAGGTGTGAACCTGTTGAATGGTGTATATGGTATGAAGCGATGGGAGGCTTCTCGCGTGTCAGTTCTCGGATTTTGTGTGTGTGTGTGTGTGTGTGTGTGTGTGGCGGTAGTGGTTGGATATTCGCCGTGTGATAAGTGTGAGGATGAAGAAAGTTGGAGAGAGCTTGATAGTACGATAGGAAGATTGTGTGAGGTTACAAAATATTAGTATAGAGAACATGAATAGGAAAGTTGGTATGGTTCCAGAGGATGTGTTGGGGAAACAGTGTACCAGGAGTGAATGATAATGGGTGTAAGCTGAAGGAGTTGTGCAATGAGAAAAAGTTGAAACTAATTCCTTTTTTGAACACAAGGAGTACATAAGTATACCTTGTATAGAACAATTGGTGAGAGAAATTTGATGGACTAGTGCTCGTGAAACGAAATACGTTGAAAGAGGTATGAATGGGGTCTCTGGCCACATGGTAGTCCTGTGTAAAGTAAGCTTGTGTGGGCAATGGAAAGGAATGACTTGGAATAAAGGTGGGTCACGAGAGAATTGAAATGGAAAAGTTGTTGATGAAAGAGGTAGCGGATGAGTACGTATAGGAAGCGTGCATGATGGATTAGAGTACTGTATAACGGTGTAAGGGTACTGTTGGGTGTTGGGATCCATTCGGAACGAATGGATACGAGCAAGATGTAGAGTGTAAGTTTTGTGGCGTTGTGAGAGAGAAGATTGTTGAAAGTGAATGTGGTAAGAGGAAGCTGTTGATTGTGGAGAGTAAAGGAAATTCGGACTGTCATTCGGTGGTGAATGGTGAAACGCTGCGAGGCTGCGAGATGTTTACATGAAGGCGTGTTAGTTGCTAGTACTTTTGTATGGGTATGAAACTTTGGCATGGCATGAAAGGAAAAAGTCTCGAGAGAAAGAGCGGTTGAGATTGATAATTCACTAGGCAACAAATTTCAACTTTTTTTTTGTTACAGACACGTGAACTACTGATTCCTACTAAAGCGCTGATGCTGATTTCAGATCTGATATCAAAATTTCTCTATCACGTCCAGATTTTGTGTAACCGAAAACCCCTATTTTTCATTTTTTTTCTCACCCGCTTCTATTACGAAAGCCGTCTAAGCTACTTTTCCGTGCCACGTTTTATGTTAAGCATACTTAAATAATTAGTGAACAGGGATGTCTTTCCTCCTTTATTCTGGCTTAAGACAGACAGCGGAGTTCCGCTGGCGGAGTTACCACCCCTGCGCCCAACCATCCACCCAAGCGCGTTAGTATTTTGTTACTACTGAAAGGCAAATTCCTGTTCTTAAGTGAAACTTTGGTGTGTCCTCTTCCTTTGTCGCTTGTAGGATGACGAGCTCTCCTTCTGCAGGAACCAACAATAATCTCCCATCATATTTGGGTTGAAATTACCTTGGTATCTGTTTTCTATAACTGAGATCTGTTGGTGGAAGCGCTCACCATGCTCGTCACTTACAGCCCCAAGGTTGGCCGGGAAGAAGTCAAGATGAGAATGTAAAAAATGAATTTTCAGACATTCTGCATCCCATTATTTCATAAGATTTAAGCATGTTTTCTACGAGTTTACGGTGGTTTTCAGCTTTGTGGTTTCCAAGAAAATTTTTGACAACTTCAACGAAAGATGTCCATGCTCCTAGTTCATTCTCATTTAGGTTAGATGGAAACGATGAGTCGTGGATGACACTGCGGATCTGTGGTCCAGTGAAAACTCCAGCTTCTAGCTTAGCATCTGTCAATATTCCTTTGAATTTATCCTTTAAATATTGGAAACCACTACCTTGATGATCCATACCCTTCACGAAATTTTTCATAAGGCCAAGTTTAATGTGAAGTGGTGGAAGATGTACTTTCTGAGGGTCAATAAGTGCTGGGTGTTTCACATTGTATTTACTAACAACATGTTCAGTTCTAGATGGCCAATCATGTTTTTTGTAGTGGTTCTTGTCATCTCTGCTGTTCCATAGACACAAAAAGCACATATGCTTGTGTAGCCCAACTGTAACCCAAGAAGTAATGATACAACTTTAAGGTCGCCACAAATATTCCATGTGTGGTCCTTATATTTGATGAGTCTTAGCAGCAGTTTCATCGATTCATAAGTCTCATTAAGGCCAGTGGCATGTGCTACAGGTATTGAAGGTTTTTCATTGCCGTTGTGCAGTAATACAGCTTTAAGGCTAGCTTTACTAGAGTCATTGAACAGTCTCCATTCTTTTGGATCATAGCGACAGCCAATCCCTTGCATCAGACCACTGATATCGTGGCAGAAACAAACGTTTTCTTCCTGTAAGTAAAATGATGAAAACTGCAAATGGCGATGGCGGAAATGGGAAACTTTGGTGTTTGGTTGGAGAAGATTAAATTCTTGAAGTCTTGAACCAAGCAACTCTGCCTTTTCTTTTGGTAATTCCAAATCGCGCACTAAGTCATTTAACTCCGCTTGACTTAACAAATGTGGGGAAATATTTGCATCTGGAACATATATGCCATCTTTCCCTGTTTCTATATCACTAGCAGAATCTTCAGATGAACTGCTGTCTGTTATCGTTGCTGGTGGAACTGGTGGTGGATTTGTTTCATCATGTGGTACTGGTTTCATTGCTGATTCGCAGTTTGGGTACGTGATCTTTGATTTGTTTTTCTTTGTGAAACCAGCAATCTTTGTCAAACAAAAATAACAATCATTGAAGTGATTTTTCGGCTCACGCCAAACCATGGGGACTGAGAACGGCATAGCTTTTCTTTTACCATTCATCCAAGCTATTAACATTGCATTGCACTGTGCACAGCAAATATGTGGTGCCCAGTCCCTCTGTTGGTCTCCTAACTTAGTCAAAATAACACTTGTAGGCAAGTTTAATCTTTGTTGTTATGTTTCTACGTTGTGGCTTAGGTGTATATTGTCCACAGACAAAGCAGAAGTTGTCTGGGTGATTTACACAAGCACGCCTATTTGATGCCATTTTGAATTACTACAATATCTGAAAAAACGTAGAAAGTAATTATTACGATGTGCAAAATAAAAAGAAATACACACCGTAGTACAAAACAAATGCTATAAACACACAAGTCACCACAACCTGTCACTTGCTCATCAGCAGAGAGCTTCAACAACCGTTCTGCTTGACTGTCACGTAGCGACCTACCGTTGGGCCGTTGCCGTTACTATGCTCTTGACTGTGTTGCCAACTCGGGATAAATTTTATTTATCAAAATTGTTCGAATTTGTATATAGTTGGCAAAAAAAATTGCTTTAACCTTGAAAAGCAAGTTTCATATTACTGGCATTAAGCCGATTAAAACCAAAATCTGGACGTGGTAGAAAATTTTACTAAGTGATTTGCATTTTACACAAAATCTAGACGTGATAGAAAAAATCTAATTATAGATTTGAAATCAGCATACCGAAATTAGCTAGGAGCACCTATTTGGTCTTCTGTAACAAAATCTTTGTTGCCTAGTGATAATCAGATAATGTGTGACGTGCGTTGGACTGATAGCGAGAAATAGTGTGATTCTGGAAAGATGTGGTGGTCAGCAGTGGAAGTGAAAATTGAGGAAAGTGTTAAGTTGGTTTGGACATGTTGAAAGAATGGAAGCTGATAGTTGTAAAAAGACTATACGAGTGTTGTAGAAGGAGAGGAAGCCCAGGAAGATGGATGGATTACACGAGGAAGCGTGGACTTCATCTGGATGATGCACGAGAAGTGGCTGCAAATCAGATGGAATTGCGGTGGTTTGTTGGAAGCAGACATGGGATAATAGTAATAGACTATTACAGGATTTTTTAAGTAATAATAATAGATCATAATTTTTTTACTGTAATAGTAATAGAAGGCAAAGTAATAGCTAATAGTCTATTACTTTTCTATTACAGTGGCAATGGACATATTGTGTGAACAAAGAACTGAAAAAAATGAACTAAATCTACTCTAAACTAAATTAAAGATGGATGTGAAATTGTGAACCAATATTGTGGCCAATTTTTCCTTCAATAAAGTAAAATTGATGAAGACGTACAGTCTCTCAAATTGTAAGGATTTGGTTCAAACAAATATTTGTCAACACACTGCTTCTAATTGCATTTAAATAGACATAAAGATCCTTTTCAAATGAGTCAAGTACCCCACACATACAAAAGTAATAGTAATAGATGACCAAGTAATAGTAACAGATGGAAAACAAAGTAATAGTAGTAGAAGTAGTCAAAAGTAATAGTAATAGAAACCCAGTAATAGACCCCATGTCTGGTTGGAAGTAAGTAAATTTAGGAGACTCGTAATTTTGACAAAGTCTGGAAGCTCAACCACAGATGGCTTATGAATCATCATTGTAAAATTCTGCCATGTTGGCGAGGGGGGGGGGACGTTGCTCCGCCAGGATGGATGTGTTGTACGCTTTAGTTTCAATCTTTTCTCGTTTTCACTCCATTTTGTAATTTACATCCGGGTTGTTTCTACTTTCTCACCCCAATTCGTTGGGAAATGATATTTTGATAATGTATGTTTGTTTTTTATATATTTTGTAGTCGTTACGTGTATTATTTTTATTTCTTTTGTCTCGAATTTTTGTTTTTAAGTTTAAGTATCGTTTATTACCTTCAATCCTGAATATTGTACCTTTTTTTATAGGATTTAATTCCAGCCAATGAAGTTCATTAAATATTACAATATTGGCGACTGCTCCGACCTCCGTGGTGTGAATACGTACGAGTACATGACTTCCATTGCGGTATGCATTCCAACTCTCTGACCCCCCCCCCCCTTCCTCTTTAAGTAGGCGTACCAACCAGGGTATAAATGCGAATCTCGTGCCAAACGACCAGGGCTACGTCGTGGCCAATGTCGTAACCGCTTCCCGTTGATCAGCGAAGTTAAGCGATATTGGGTCTGGGTAGTAGTTGGATGGGAGACCGTCCTCCGTGTCCAGATTATGTAGCGACCCGTGGTTCGGATCCCGCGTAAAGCTGTAGGTCCCCTACGTCATATGACCTTAGATGTTGCGAAGAAGGTTAAACAAACCCAATCATTATTATTATTATGCCAAACGAACTTTGCCAAGCGTTACGTGGTATCTTCCCTCCTCGTGTCCCGAAACCTTAAAAGACAAAAAAAAAAGTGCTCCAATTATCTGGTTATTAATCTTGCGATTAAAGACAAAACTCTTGTCTCATAATCACTTCATGAATGTTCACGGCAGAGCTGGGCACTTTCGGTTTTTTTTTGCGGTACTGCGGTACTACCGCACTACCAAACCGGTACCGCATAACGCAGTACCGCAAAGGATCGCTGAAAGTACAGGCTGTACTTTCAGCGATCCTTTGCGATACTGCGTTATGCGGTACCGGTTTGGTAGTGCGGTAGTACCGCAGTACCGCAAAAAAAACCGCAAGTGCCCAGCTCTGGGTCACTTCACGGTGTGTATGTATATACTAGTGGTGGACCGGATATCCGCATCCGCATCATTTTTAACATCCGCACTTCTGACTGCGGATGTTATGCGGATATTACCTCTAACAAATTATGCAATTTACAATTCAATTAGCTTATAAGGCCCAGTCATGCACATTTCATGTAAAGTATTAATTATTAATGAACAAACAAAAATATAAATACCTGGTAACAGAAAATTAAATGAAACTTGTTTCATTGAATTTTCTGTGGCTGAAACTCTTGAGAAAGTTATTTTTATCATAATGAAAACATTAACATTAATATTAATTTTAATTCTTATGCATTGCCTGCCATAATAGTAATATCACGACATTTGAAAAATTATGTCGTATATTCATAATTCTATATTATATTGATAGATTAACTAAATATCCGCATCCGCGGATATTGAAAACTGACATCCGCTCCACCACTAGTATATACATACCCACATTGGTATACACGTTGTGGTTAAGATGCCCCGCCGCCGGTTGGAAATATGAACGTCCTGGGCTAAAGTCCTGGGTCGGATTTTTATTTTTTTTTACCTCTGATTTGAGCTGTTAAGCAGTTTCTCTCTGAGGTGAGGGCATCAAGCTTGACATTTCGGGTAAAACTATTTGCAGAAGTTCATATATATATATGTGTGTGTGTGTGTGTGTGTGTGTGTGTGTGTGTGTAAGCGGATTGTATTAGTTTTTGTAATTGATCCGTATTGTTAAAACGTGATCAAACACGAATGAAAGCTTCGCATCAAATTTAGAACGTGTCTTGTAATTTATACTTAAGAAAATGCAAATCCTAGTTTATCTTTCCTACTGAATTAGGAAAATCTAATTATAAGCTCTTTGCCTACCCCAAGTCACGCTTGTGTTTCAATCGGCTGGTGTAGGGTGCGCTCAGTAACAATTGTAAGAGTGCCTGGAATTTGTTAAACATCGGTGGTCCTTCAAAAGTTCAAGGGGTGAAATTATTATTTTTATTAGCGCCTCTCTCTATTTATGTCAGGTTCGCATCTGCTGCTGAAAGAGAACAGAAGGATACTTATTTTATCAGTCGTTGATAACTACGTCAGTTGCAACGTGGGCCTTGCTCTCTACAACTGGTCGCTCTTCTGTCTGCCACGCTTAACTACCTTCGGGAATAAAAAATTATATACAACTACCAGTACAACTTCAGATCAGAAAAATAGAATACCATCTCAAATGAGCTGATGACCTTCATAATACGTTTAAGTTATATACGCGTTTATGAGTAATATCGAATATCTGTGACGTCATTGTGATAGACATCTGTGTGTATGCTAGTTTTAGAAAAAAGATATCGAAAACCTTATTAAATAGTGAAAAGTTAATGCATAGCGACACCAAAATATTGGAATATGTTGTTGGGTGTTGGAAAAAAAAATAGAATTCATTGTTTATTGAGTACTACCAATATATTATTAGACCCTTTATCAAAGACTTTTTAACACTGCGTCTTAGTATTTAGTTGGTCTATGCTTAGCCCTGATTACGGCCTTCAAACGACATGGCATAGAGTCGACAAGCGTCTCGCATTCTTTCGTAGTTATCGTTTAAGTTGCCATCAAATGCCTCTTTAGTATCCTGGTTTACGCTTTTGGTCCTTCTGCTTAGCAATATTCCAAGGACTTTCTATCGAATTAAGATTGGGAGACTTAGCTGGCCACGGTAGTACTTCAATTTCATGAGCATCAAACCACGTAGATGTTGCGTGAGCTAGAACCAAGTCGTGTTGAAAAATAAATGGTTCGTTCTCCATATTTCAGCATGAATTTCTTGATAAACGTGTCTATTGACAGTTCTATTTACAAATGCGAGTAACCCACACCAGTTACATTCATGCAACCCCGCACTAACATACTCGCCGCCTTCAGGAAATAGGTTTCAGTCACGAAAATCAAAAATGAAGCCGATGTTAAATGCGAAGCAAAAGAGAAGAACACTATATTGGTTTGTCATTTGGTGACGGGGGTCCGCGAGTTTGGCGAAGAAAGTAGGAAATGTAATGAAAATTGCCTGAAGCGATCGGCGACCGCGTTAGTGCGGGGTTGCATAAATGCGAATGGTGTGGGATCGCTCGCATTTGTAAATAGAACTGTCGATAGACACGTTTATCAAAATTCTTAGAATACTTCAAGCTGGAATCTGCAGAACAGTTGTTTGGAGACGAAACCAGTTATTTTTCAACACTACTTGGCTCCAGCTCATGCGGCTCGTGCAACATCCGCGTGGTTTGATGTTCATAATAAAATTGAAGTACTACCATGGCCAGCTAATTCTCCGATCTTAATCCGATAGAAAATATTTGGAACATTGCTAAGCTGAAGGACCAAAAGCGTAAACCAGGAACATTTAGTGAACTGAAGAGGTGTTTGAAGAGGTGTTTGATGACAACCTGACAATCGAGAACTACAGAAGAATGCGGGAGCTTGTCAATTCGATGCTACATCGACTGGAGGCCGTAATCAGAGCTAAAGGTGAAGCAACTAAAAACTAAAACGTAGGGTTAAAAAGTCTTTGATAAAGGTTTAATATATTGGCAGTACTCGATAAACATAATGAATTTTATTTTTTTGTAACGTGACAAAAATATTATAATAGTTTGGTATGTCGTTATGCATTAACGTTTATCAAAGGTTTTTCCAAACTGGTACACGCACGTCTTTTTGTTATAATTATGTCACAGATACTCAATATTCCTGACAAAGGTGTATAACTTGTGTATTATGAAGGTCATGAGCACATTTCCGACAGTATTCTATTTATCTGGTCCGGAGTTGTGTGTATATATATATGTGTGTGTGTGTGTGTGTGTTCATTGGCAGTGTATATTGATTAAGGTTTAGTGGAGGATGAAAATTGCACCCAGGTTAAATGAAAGCCGGTGAAGACCATTTTCTGCACTAGTTTAGCCAAGTTTGCATTCATAAATGTCAATCAAATGACATAATTGTTGCTTGACTTTTTTTCTCTCGTCTTCTGAAGGTCAGTTTCGGCTTATGTTTGCCGCTAAATTGCATGCTAAAAATTTAGCGCAAATACGCAGTTGCTCGCTTTTTACCGCTCTAAATTGGGTGCTTTTGCGATGTATCTTCGAATAGTGATTAAGTTTAACGTGTATAGGCCTATTTGAGGGACGCCATTAGAGATGCGACTCGATGGGGGTATGTCTCGTGTATAGCGTGAGTCGTCTTATCGTTCGGAATATAATTTAATAGGTTAAGAATTCTTGCGTAAATTGGAAGGAAAATGGATTCAGAATATTGCGATTTCGACCCAAATGAAATTGTTTTCGAGTCATATGATACCTCACTAGTATTTTCTCCACTTGCACAAATTGAAAACGCAGACGTGATTGGACACGTTTTGATTGTTTTTCTTATCTGTTTTCATTATATATATATATATATATATATATATATATATATATATGATCAAAAGTATTCGGACACCCCGGAAAATCCGCATTTCTGCAAATATCACCGCCGAAAGGTATGCTGGGAAAAAGCGTGGCGAAACTATAATGCTGAGGTGTTCTGTTAAGTTATCAGTAACTGTTGTGAAGCCATGCCGCGCGGACATGAACTCTCCGAGTTCCAACGTGGACTCGTCATCGGATGTTATTTAAGTAACGTTTCTATACGAAACATTGCAGCCAAACAGGATATACCAAAGTCGACTGTAGCGGATGTTATCATGAGATGGAAGCACGACGGTGCAACTAACGCGAAAAAACGTTCCGGACGACCACGCAAACTGACGGAACGTGATAGAAGAAGTCTGGTACGACATGTCAAGAAGTCCCGCACGTCCTCTGCCGCTTCCATCGCTGAGGAGGTAGGAAGAGCATCCGGTACCTCCGTTAGTACTGTAACTATCCGCAGAGAGATGCACAGACTCGGTTATTATGGTAGAGCAGCTGTACACAAGCCACTGATTACAAAAGTTAATGCCACGCGTCGTTTGGCCTGGTGTGTCTCCCGTCGTTCCTGGACCGTGGAGGACTGGAAAACTGTTCTTTGGAGCGACGAGTCGCGGTATTCACTCTTCCAGTCTGATGGGCGTGTTTGGGTGTGGCGACAGCCCGGAGAACGGCTTCTTCCTGACTGTGTACGTCCAACGGTGAAGTTCGGTGGAGGGTCCATCATGGTATGGGGTTGTTTTTCCTGGCTAGGGCTCGGCCCGTTGGTTGTTATACCCACTACCATGAACGCTGACGTTTATCTCGACGTTCTGGACAATTCGGCCCTCCCTACACTGTGGCAATACTACGGAGATGGCCATTGTTTGTTTCAACAGGATCGAGCTCCCTGCCATACTGCAAGGCGTGTGCAGGACTGGTTTCGTGAAAATAAGGTGGATTTGTTAGACTGGCCTGCTCAGAGCCCCGATCTCAACCCAATCGAGCACATGTGGGACGAACTGGAGCGACGGATACGAAACCGCACACCACGCCCGGCTTCACTTGCATCTCTTGCTCAGCTCTGCAAGAGGAATGGCGAACCATTCCTGCACAGACTTACCGAAAACTGGTGGAAAGTATGCCTCGACGTGTTGACGCTGTAATAAAAGCAAAGGGTGGACCTACTGGTTACTAAATGCCATAATAAAACCATTTTTCCCAAAACCATGCGGTGTCCGAATACTTTTGATCATATAGTGTATATGCTTCAAAATAATGGATCTCAATACTGTGTATTTATCGTTTATATATTCATGGATTTCAACATGCTCGCCATGAGTATCAACACAAGTTGTGAATCGTCGAAATGTCTTGTTAACTGCTATGAGACACATTTCCCTCGGAAATACTCATGTAAGTGGTAACACTTTTTTGAAGCACCCTGTATATATATATATATATATATATTATATATATGAAGTAGTGGTGAGCATGAGTGTGTGTAAAAATGAGAGGAGGCGAATCAAATTCAATATGGCGCTGATTGAGTTTGCAACTTCCCGTCACGAGAGGTCGCTGCGCGCTCTGAGACTCAATTTTGAGCGGAAAGGTCCGTCTTTTCTCCCTTAATTAAACGTCATTTCACAGAATTGACGTGCGTTTGTCTTTTGTTGCGAGCCAGAATTGTCTCGCGTCGGAAGAAGACCGTTTGGTTTGAAGAGGAAATGTTGAGGGAAAATATATTATCGACGTTCAACCTCGACTTTAAATTTATTTTTGGTGCGTTTATGTATATCTATACCTATGTACATATATACATGGAACCTATTTATTATTATTATTATCATTACTGACTCCAGCGAAGATAGGGTGTTTACTGCGGTTTGTACGTGGGTGGCCTTAGTGGTCTTTTGACCTCTGAGGCATCGATTGGCATCTCGATTGAGTGCGGTCTAATTATTATTATTATGTATTATTAGAAAGCCGATAGACAGTGGTAGATGATATAGGGTAGATATGATACGATACCCATGTCGGTGGGTAAACCTCTAATTCATTCACAAAGATTATTATTAAAAAAAAATTGATAAAAAACCCACCGAATTGGAAGGCGCCGTCTTAGAAAGTGTACGAGTTTCAATACCCCGTATTTGATACTGTCTATCGAGACCGACGCCAAATGCCCAAAGAAACGACAGCGCCGTTTCGGTGTATATTCGAGTTGTGTTCACCCGTACGACACCCGATTCAGGTATGTTAATTAATTCTGTCTTAAAGGTAAAAGTATCGTTGTGCGTTGAAAACGCCATTTCAGATGATTTCTACCCGTGGTTATGACTAGTGATTCAAAGGCGCGCACCGGTGTTATGTCGGGAAGGAGAGATTACCTTTTTGAGATTTATTCGCTGATGTAACAATATTTATTAATTGTAACAACCCTCGAAGGGTGGGGGGAGTAGATTGTCCTATCACCTAATGTAATCCGAGCCCGACTTTCTTCGCGACTTCAGGTTATATAACGGGATTGAATAATTCTGAATTCACGTCAAGTCGTCGGTTCCCCTCCGATGAATTCAACTGGTGTTTACAGTGAAGCCAAAGTCCAATTTCAAACCAGAGTGAATAATTCTTTATGGAATTCCATCTAAGCTCTCATTCAATTTACGGTACGGGATAACGTGTTCTGCAGCTCGACGTGGTATAATAGCGGTTGATTTTTTAAAATACAATTTGGAGTAAAAGAATCCCGTAGCAGATCTGTAGCAGACATTAGAAGGGTAGAAAGAAATCCGGGCCAGATTTTGGATAATGTCGAATGAAGGCAAGAAAAATTGTTAGCAAGTCCCCAAAAAGGGGTGTGAAGCGTTTCTCTTTAAAACACTTTGTCGGAATTACACTCGTCGTCGGTTTATATTGTAAAAAACAAAAAAAAAAAAACATATAATGTAGAAATTCTGTAAATAGTTTGGAACATTTGAACTGTATACAATAGAGCGACTTTTTTTGTGCACGCACGCGTTTATTATGGAAGCGTTATAGTTTCTCGAAATATGTGATTCCAAAGTTTGTGGCCATCTATGATAAAAGTTGTGAACAAGGTGGTCCATAAGTCCCAGTCGGTTATAATTGAAGCGAAAAAAAAAAAAAAATTCCCACAAAGTAAAAACTTTATAATAAGTTTCGAAATACTTATTGATTATTCAAAGTGGAAAATATATAACCATCTTGACAAGTATTCTTTCCTTAGTAATCGATTTTCGCTTTATGACCGATTGGGACTTATGGGCCACCCTGTAGATCGTATTTAAAAAAAATTGAGACAAGCGAGTCTAATATATATATATGAACCAAATACGCGTCTTAGGCGTCATAGTCTTTATTTGGTTCGGTTTCCTCTCCTTTCCTTTTACGGTGTTGAAGGTGTTCGTGAAAGTTTTGATCCCGTTTCGGCACGACACTTTGGGTGATCAATTCGAATTCGATTGATCCGAGTGAGAAATCCATTCGCGAGCCTTATTGGATCGACACCGGGCTGAAATCCTCTCTTTTTTTTACGTGGGGACCGACAACGTGACGCGCTCTTATGATCGACGATGTAAAATGTTGTTGGTTAAGTGGCCGCTTCTTAACTGTGAAGGTGAAGTTGGGTTCAGTTCATCGAATGTCATGGTTAAAATGTTAAGAAAATGATCGAACTTCGAACTTAATAATAGGATAGACTGTCTTCGTGATGACGTCATAGTGGCAGGACAGTCGGTTGAACGGGTCTTTTTTTTTTAAGCGAAACACGTCCTCGGGTGAACTTGTTCTTTCGTGTACGTTGATAAAAACGCGCATGAGAACGTTTAGATCGAAAGTGAGCATACCATACCCTGTGGGTATTTCGGGCATCGGGTAACTGGTCACGCATCGCCAACGAAGTACTAGTAACAGTTTAATACGATTTCGTTTAGATTCGTAAACCTAAATTATGGAGATTCGTATACCTAAATCATGAGTGGAGTAGCTTTACCCAATGTCGATTCCCGCCATTTGTGAAGTATTTTTCCATTTCGAAGGATTGATGAGGAACCACGACGAGGAAAAAGATTGAATTTAGTCATGAAGGATTAGTCTTTTTTGCATTATTGTGTTCAGGTTTGGAATTTCCTCAAAAGTCACGTGACCACTTTTGTACAGAGAAGCAAAAATGACGACTAAAATGATTATTTTTTCATTAATTTTTATGCTTACCACTGTACGCGTGTATAGACAACTGGGTATAAGCGAAGTCGAGAGAGAGAGTGAGTGTGTGTGTGTGTGTGATAATTCACAGATGCAGTAGGGTAATTTTATTGGGGGTTGGGGTGGGGGGTTAACACTTAAATTGCTACCTCGGAACAATAAAAATTTGTAAAAAAAATTTTTTTTAAATAATTTTACTTTTCGAAAAAGACAAGTTAGTCTTGATTAGGTTAGGTTGGACTAGATTAGCGAGTACCTAATTATTTAATGACAACAGAAACCCCCCCCCCTTCCGACCACCATCCCCCCGCCGTGACCTGCATGTCTGAAACCCTTAACCACGCCCACGCCTTTCTAGGATCGATGTCACTAAGTTGAATTAAGTTAAATCAGGTTAGGTTAATTCGTTGTTAAATGTATGCATTTAAAGTTGGTACTTCAGTAACGCGGAGATGCGTACTTTGTGTGTGTTTTTTTCTTTCCTACAGGATGGCGACAATCTTTAGGATACAGTCCATCGCGATAGGAACGTGCGTATTATGACATTAGCAGTATCGCGGTGGTTTATTTTGATAAATGCCCTCTTTTTATCATGAAAAAAGTGGGGTATAATTAAGGTGAGGTTTGGTTAAATTAGGTTTTTTGATTGGGGGAAATGTTGCGATACAAAATTGAATAAGTGAAAATGTGTGAAAGTCGCGGTTTTGCGGGGTAGACAAACGCGCGTACGTGCGTGTGATATCAAAGTCTTCGAAAGCGTTGTTTCACCAAATACGAAAACCTTCTTTTTATATTTGCACCTCCCAAAATGCCCTTTTTTTTATTTCGGGGCCATAGCCCATATGGCGTTTGATCCCCCACCCCCTACTCCGTCCCCTATTAAAACGGTAGTAAGGCGAAGTGGAAGGATGCGTCAATTGGAGCGAGAGAGAATCTCCTCTAATAGTCGAATAAAGAGGCTCAAATAGTGTTTGTAGAATCGCGTGTATCGCAACTGTCGCTTCGGGGGACCTCCTTCATCCCCCCCCACCCACCTACCTAAGTTCATTTACCTGACGACGAGGTAACGCCACCCGCAGTGGTGTTACTTCGCTTCGATCGGTCTGACGGAGATCATTTGAACACTTACACACACACACTAATATATATATACACACGATTCAACTAATTCCTTTCTCTTTCCATATCTTTCCCCGAATTGGCGGTGGACTCTCCGAACTCGCGTGTATTATCAATTAAACTGATCTCGTTCGTAATGATGCCATGATGACACTCATCACTTCCCATTTCGCGTGTTCCAAACGCTATACACGATCGTTATTGCGTGATTCTCTTCATATTGACGCCAAATTACTTTTCATAGTTGGGGCTCAGTGTAAAATTCAGTTTTGTACACTTCAACGTGAACTAAAAAAAAGTACACAAATATATATAAATAGATACAGGGTGATCGAAAAGTGTCTCCGCAGTAGTAAGTAACGTAGCAAGACTTAGCTTAGACTAGCCTAGACTTCGCCAATATTTTGTTAAAGATTTCACGATATCGTACAATTTTCATTAAAATATCTAACTTCAATAAAGTAAATATCTTCTTACTACTGCGGAGAGACTTTTCGATCACCCTGTAGATATGGGTGGAGATATAGCTGATGTGAAGCCTCGCAAGGCGCTAAAGCTCTGGTAGTTATTCCACGTGAATTGTGTATGTTCCTTTTAAAATATCTTTTGCACGAATCGTGTTATAATTTTTTTGTTTTTCTTTTTCTTCGTGATCGCAATATAATCTCTACTCTCAATCTTGTTATTAATTTTAGTGTTTCTTGACGATGTCATTAGACGAAAGCGCTTGAGCACTATTTCCTGTTTTAGTTTTCTTCGTGGTTATTTTCATCATGGATATTATTTACGTTTTTTTGCGATTTTATATATATTATATATATATATATATATATGCGCCTCGTGGCGTAGTGGTTAGCGTCGCTGACTACGAATCCATCGGCCCCGGGTTCGAGACCCGACGGCAGCCGGCGCGCAGCAAAACCCAGCTGTTCATCCTTCCACACAATAAAGAAAGTGGTTGGTAGATAAATGGACCCTAGGTGGCCTACTGGTTAAGACGCTGGGCTGCTGATGGGCGTGGTTCGGATTCCACGTTAAACTGTAGGTCTAAGGTGGAGTGAAAAGCTTGACCTTCGTCAGAATAAGCAATTCGGGCGGAAGCTAACCAAACCAAAGGTACGAAAGATATATATATATAAACTTTGGTTAACTTCCGCCCGAATTGTTTATTCTGACGAGGGTCAAGCTTTTCACTCCACCTTAGACCTACAGCTTAACGTGAAATCCGAACCACGCCCCACCAGCAGCCCAGCGTCTTAACCACTAGGCCACTAAGGGTACCTATTTATCTACCAACCAATTTCTTTTTTGTGTGGAAGGATGAACAGCTGGGTTTTGTTGCGCGCCAGCTGCCGTCACCGGGTCTCGATCCCGAGGCCGATAGATTCGTAGTTAGCGACGCTAATCACTACACCACCGAGGTGCCTTATATATATAACCACTTGCTGATTGACCGCTCGAACCCCCGAAAGGGGAATAAAATTGTCTGAATTCTTAGAATGAAAATCTCTGAAGAATTCTTTTTTCTCGCTTTTGAAATCGTCTCATCGTTCGCCCAGTCCATAATAATCCTTGACCATCCTGGAAAACTTGTCCCACTGACCTCAAAAGCAAGGGCGGGTATGCTGGTATTCCCATAACTACGCTTATCAACTATTGGAGTGCCAGTATTTTCCATATAAATCAGACGGACGGACGAAGTAGTTTGAGGGTGTAGTACTTTGTCCTCGTAACTTTTACGGTTGGCATAAGATTGTCTTCCTGTTGGCCGTAATTAGTGGAGAC
This sequence comes from Bathynomus jamesi, assembly GCA_023014485.1. NCBI lineage: Eukaryota > Metazoa > Arthropoda > Malacostraca > Isopoda > Cirolanidae > Bathynomus > Bathynomus jamesi. The sequence continues at coordinate 1,399 of JAJOZX010010293.1, read as the reverse complement.
GCGTCATTCTTCGTGAACAGTGTGATAAAAGCCTCTTTTATACCCATGTTTAGTCATTTTTATACGCCATCCAGAACTGGGTACGAAAAAAGAAATGTGGGCCAATGGTGGGTCAGCTGTACATTGTACAAACTTCCAAACGGTTTGCTTTTTCTTCTTCATAACACCTTTTACTTAAAAGTTAATTATTGGTGGGTTAATTGCGTATCGTGTTCCTCCACCGTCCCTGTTAGGAACTTTAAGAAAAAAATTATAATTGGTGGTCTGAACTTTTATAAAGACATGTTCAGAATTGAACATTCAAAAAGAACGTGGACAGAAGTGAAATTTTTCGTCCATAATTCAAAATCAGTTTTGGCACGCCCTTGAATTGGGCCGAAAATTGGGTAAAATTTAATGTACTCCGAATGTATAATGAAATGTGGTCTTGAAATACCTCAAATTGGTAGTCATTCTTTCCGTAACGTTCAACCACGAGTTCAATATTGAAAACTCCATCGACAGAAGACTGTTTACATTCAGCAGTTGCTATGAGGAAAAATGAACTCGGCTGAAGACTGGTAAGGAATTGCGAATTCGATCCTTTTGAGGAAATGGTAAATGTGGAAAATGTCTGTTTGTGTGCAGTGTCGAAAAAAAAATCGCCTACAGAAAATATAAAACTTAAAAAATGAATTACAAAAATTGGGTTTGGATCTATAAAACTTTATTACTGACGAAAGAATAAAATATCAAATGAAAGAAGAATATTACCAATTAGTAATTATTTCATGTTTTTTTTTTTGTTTTTATATATATGTAGGCGAAATTTTTTCCCAAAGTGTATAAATGTTCATTGTATTGCATCGTTAATTCAAGCAGAAATCCTTACTCAACGTATAATTTGCGTTGTTTTCAGACTTAAATATAACTAACAAAGAATTAAATGAGTGCCATAGCACTTTACATCATCAGATATTTTATATTTGTATTAACCTTAGTCAAAAGGAGTGTCCCCTTCCACCTATCGTATATATTTTTGCGATTTGTATCGCGTTTTAGACTTCATGGAGCGGTATATGTGTTGAACACGAATTAGAAAGCCCACTTGACCTTGCTCGCGTAAAAGCTGACCTGACTCACCTTTACGAGTATAATCGAAATATTTAAATCATAATAATCACTTCTTTAGATAACTATAAAGATGTGTGTGTATATATATATACATGGTGAGTCAAAAGTCTCCGTACATAGGCAAAAATGGTCACTTTATTATGCAATCACTTGTAAGTCACAAAATATGCTCTATGTGGGCACCATTACACTGAATGCACATACGGATGCGTTCCTCCCAGTCATGGCAAACGCGCGTTAACACGTCTTGTTATGCGTGCACACGCATCACGAATGCGTTCCTTAG
>JAJOZX010010292.1:127500-143563 GCA_023014485.1 Bathynomus jamesi | reverse complement strand
AATGTTAATTCTCACTGAATAACACTAAATTTTCAGTTAAAAATGAGAGTAACACAGCGACTGTGAACAAAAACATGCAAGCCAAGCAGTAAACAAATGTGCGAGACATCTAGTGGCTGCGTCACAAAGCTCCAAGTCATCTTCGTGCTATTCCAAGAGATTCGCATTAATTAAATATATTTTTTTATTATTTACCTCGCGTTATTGTAAAAACGTGAGGTAGCTGTAATATTAAAAAATATTACAGGCTGTCAAACAAAAAAGATCAGTCTCTTTCAATGCTCAAGTTCTTTCAGCAAAGATATTTATAGCTTATATACCATATAGAGTTTGTCAGTTTATTCCACATCCATTTCAATGTTTTAAGTGCCAGGTATTTGGTCATATGGCTTGGTCTTGTTGGTTGAAAATAGCGAGATATGTTTATTGCTCTGGAAGTCATGTTGTCTCCACTTGTCCAAAGACTACTAAAATTTGTGCCAATTGTTCAGGTCCCCATACAGCTAGTTTCAGTGGCTGCTCCTACTTTAGAACTGCATAAGAAATAGAGAGGCTCAAACTTACATCTAATCTCTCTTATAGTGAAGCTAGATCTGTTCTTCAAAATCAAGACCCTAATGTAGCCAGAAAGAACATTTACAAGTAATGACTTTCCTGTTTTACCAAAACCTATTGTGTCAAGAGAGGAGACTCAAAGCTTGGATGTGGTGAATCCCCACACCCAACCTTCAGAATTCTTGGAGTGGGGTTGTGAAGGGAAAACCCAGCTTGACTGTGGCAATGTTCCAAAGGCCACCTGGGGTGGGGATGGATGGTGGGGCTGTGATCCCTGAACCCTCTACTCCTTTAGAACTTATGGCTCTATCGTCTGACATCATTAAAGTTCTATGTTTAAGTTTATTCAGCTTCACCCTTCAGAGGGGTAGTAATCTCTCCATGAAGACTTTGAGTACTTTATTCAATTTTGTTTCTTTATTTAATGATGCTTTTCACACTGATCTCAAAATTGACCAGCTGACAAAGTTCCTTGATAAACTGAAACCTAAGCCTACACCCAAACAGAAACATCATGTCCAAATTCATAAACCCATTTAATATTTCATATCCTAAGGTTTCTAACCTCTTGTTTGTTCAGTGGAATGCCCACAGTCTCCAATCTAACTCGTCAGGATTTAAACTTTTTATTTATATTAAAAAACCCCATTTTAGTCGTACTTTGTGAGACCTGGTTAACCTCTAGACTTCAGCCTACATTTATTAATTACACTCAGATCAAAGCAAACAGAGTTTGCTGAAGGGGTGGGGGTTTGCTAGTTCTGATTTGTTCAGATTTGTGCTTTAGACCATTACTGCTCTGTCCCTTCCCTGCAAGAGTTCTTGAGGTCCTTTATTTTTAAAAGTAAACAGTGGTACGGTACTTTAGATATACTCAGTTTATAATCCACACCTTCCTTTAGCCATTTTAGAGATCGAACACTATGCTGGTCAACTCAGTCAACAAGCTTTTATTTGTGGTGATTTTAATGGTCCGCATATGCGAAAAGATATAGACAAAATTGAAAGAGTTCAAAGTTGAGCAACTAAAATGATTCCTTTGTTTAGGTCAGTCATACAAGGATGGGCTTAAGGAGTTAAAATTGACTACACTCGAGACTAGGAGGCTAAGGGGTGATCTAATCCAGGTTTTCAAAATTATGAATGGGTTTGATAACATAGATAGAGATAGCTTTTTCAAAATATCTCAATATAATAGGACTAGAAATAATGGGTTTAAGTTGATAAGTAGAAGGTTCGAGACAGCAGTTGCCAAAAACTTTCTTACGCATAGAATAGTAAATAGGTGTAATAGTTTGCTGGTAGAAGTAATTAGTAGCATGTCTATAAACATGTTTAAAAATTGATTAGACACACATGTTGATACTTGATAGATTGGGTATAGTTTAAGGTAGTAAAATTAAGGCTTTGTGGTTTGGAACCCATGTAAAATTGTAGGTCCTCTCTGCCACCACGGAGGACATGCACAATACACAATTATGAACACAGTGAGGTAGACCAGCCATGAGTTGGATCCTGGGGTCTTTGTTGATCTGAAACATTATAACATTATATATATCTCAAGAGTTGCTATATTTGTTTAAAGAAATCCCAATATCCCCAGGTATTGCTGAAAATGCCAAGATCTTGGGATAAATCCCAAGGAGTGGCATTCCTGGTTGGGATACAGGTATGTCAGGTTCTCCAACATCAACTGCCTTAAATTTATATAATTTTATTCTTCCTTTGGATTTTGTGCTATTGACTCGTTAATCTCCCTATAAGATTTAACATTAATAATGGAAGTTATTCAACATTAGATCTTTCTTTATTTAGATCTAGGGGTTATTATTGAATGTTTCATCAACAGTGATCTTGAAGGTATAACCATAACTACTTATGGTTTTTTACTGTTTTGTTTGAATCTGCAATCTGTATCTTGCGCAAATGGTTGTGAAGAAAGTTATAAATAGTAGAAAAATTATAGGTTCCATATGACAGTATACCTACATTGGCCAATGTCATTCTCATTCTCAGCCACACTTCATAGTTATGGCAGATTGTGACAAGTGCAGTTTGACTTTCTTTAAGTGCATAAAAAAACCATTGCGGAACTATATCCACCTCCACAATAAGGTAAGTTTAATTTTTGGATTGATTAAAATCAATTGAGATAGTATGGTGATAATTATTTGTTTTACCCCTGTGGGTCAATTTTGATATGAGAATAGGTTTTTCTGGTGTATTTTGGTGTGTGTTATTCAAATCTGACCTTGATTTCTTGTGCAAATGAATTATTGAATGCCTGGTTAAGTCAACTGTTACGCCCTTGATGATTGGTTAGGTTGTCGTAATATTTTTGTTAGTTGGGTTAAGTTGTGCTATTTTCATTAAAATTAATGAAAATATCATGAGAACCTAACCAATCACCAAGGGTGTACAGTTGACCTAACTGGGCATTCAGCTAACCTAACCAGGCATTCAATAATTATTTGCACAAGAAATGAAGGTCAGATTTGAATAGAACAGACCAAAATACACCAGAAAAACCTATTTGCATATTCAAGGTGACCTGCAAGGGTAAAACAAATAATTACCATCATACTATTTCAATTGATTTTAATCAATCAAAAAATTGCTTATATCTCTGTTGATATCAATTTGCACAAAAAATACCATAAAAGAAAATAGATTCAGATTTAAATTCTACATAAGAAAAACTGTCTTGTGGGTTGTTGTATTATATGAAAAAGTAAATGATGGGTTATAACACAAGATGCAAATTTTCTATATTTGTAATTGGGGCAACTACTTTTGTATCATTTGCAAATTTAGAAATTTTACTACGTACCTACTCCCCTCTCTGTCATTTAGATATAAAATAAAGAGTAATGAACTGAAAATTGATCCCTGTGGTATCCTACTTTTCACTTTCTGCCACCCAGACTCATGACCATTTAGAATTACTCTGTTCTCTGTCTTCTAACCATTTTTCTACCCAATTTATAACTGACCCCAATATCCCATGAGCTTTTAATTTGTGTAGAAGTTTCCTATGTGGAATGTTGTCAGATGCTTTATTAAAATCCAAATAAATAACATTACATCATTTCCATTATCTACCTGATCAGTTACAAACTCTAAAAAGTCTAAGAGATTAGACAAACAATTGAATAACCTTTATTAATAATAAAATAAATACATTCCTAATTGTGAAGCTCGACTATTTGTTTTAATTAATTTGGCCCTTAAACTTTAGGCTTTTCTGGGCTCTTATTAAAAATAAACAGCTAGTTGTTATTAATTAATAATAATAAGTAAATAAGTATTATTAAGTTAAAACATGTATTAATCTTAAATTATCACAACTGACATGACAAATACAAGGTCACCATTGAAGGCACTATACCAATACCATACAAAGAAACCGATATCATACATGAGAGATAAGAACTAATAATCCCAAGAAATGTGCTTTTAATACTAGATTACACACAAGAAATTAATAAGTAGTAAACAACATTAATGGACATTAATCCTAGATTTTTGTTAGTATGCCATTATTAATCAGGATTTCAACTTTGTTTTAAAGAAATTTACATTCATAATAATTTTTATATTGGCATGCAAGTCATTCCATAATTTCAATCCAATGAAAATGGGTAGTTTTTTAGATGAAGATAATCTAAATTGAGGTATAACAAGCTTTGATCTATTTCTGGTCTGATACAATTGGATTTCTTGATGCGTTACAAAATATCTATTTACCCATTATAAATTAATGATTTTCTTACATTTGTAAATAAAAATAAAATGTGCCAGTTTGGTTATATCATTGAGCTTTAGTGGGTTTAGCTCTTTAAATAATGCACTAGAGTGATCAAGGAAATCAGCATCAGATAATAATCTTATTGCTCATTTTTGGATGATAAAGATACCATTTAATGCGTTGCTAGCAGAGTTTCCCCAAATAAGGGTGCAGTACGTTATATAAGGAAGAACAAGAGTGATAAAGAGTCAATAAAACTTGTTTAGGACAACATTTCTAAGTTTAAACATTATAGCAACACTCCTTGAAATCTTTTTCGCAATATAATTTACATGATCACTCCATTGAAAATTCTTATCTAGCATTACACCAAGAAATTTTGTTACAGTTCACTCCTTTATAGCAATTTCATTAACATTAAGTTCATCAAGATACACATTTCTTTTATTAGTAAAAATCATGAAATTTATTTCACTGGTTATTAATATCTTTGCAAGAAAAAGACATTTGTATTATCTGCAAACATTATGAAGTTCAGTATATCAAATGAATGTGGAAAGTCATTTATATATAATAAAAATAAGTGGACCCAGAACTGAGCCCTGTGGCACACCCATGTTTGACAAGCACTTTAGTTGAGCAAAACTTGTTTATCGATACAAAATGATATCTATTGGACAAATAACTTTTAAACCAATCACTAATTACTCCTCTAAAGCCATAACAATATAATTTATTAAGTAGAATATTATGGTCTATTACATTAAACACCTTACTTAAATCCATAAATATTGATAGTATTTCTTTGTTCTCTTCAGCCATATTTGCAATTTCCATGAGATTTAAAATAGCCATTGCTGTTGTTTTATTATTACAGAAGCCATATTAATTTGGAGATAATAAATTGTAGGATTCTAAATATTGCTGCATTCTACTTTTTACAATTTTTTCAAAAACTTTGCTGAACATAGATAATGAACATACTAGCTTGTAATTTGTTGCTAGTGTAGGATCACTCCTTTTAAAAAGGGGTGTTATACAACCAGTTTTTAGCATTGATGGGAATATTCCTTTGGAAATACTTTGATAATTTTAGCCAAAGTTACAGATATCGTATCTTCAACAAGTTTCAATATAGGTACAAAAAATAACACTCATAACATTCCTGTATTTTTTAATTTACCAATAATATTCCAGACCTCAGTAGAGGTAGCAGGAACAAAAGAAAATGAATTTAGTGGGCTGGGTGGCATATATTCTAGAGGTGAGTGATCATTATTTAGTAATTGTGAGTAAAGCTTATCTGCTATTGAAGTAAAATGTGCATTTAAAGAGTCTGCAACAGCAGTATCATCAGTAATTTCTTTATCAACATTTAATTTCTCTATTGAATTTTTCTTGATTTGTTTTCCAAGAAGACTGTTTATGGTTGCCAATTCTTTTTCATGTCTCCTTTATGTTTGGAAAATTGATTGTTATAGAGGTAGGTCCCATTATATGAGCATTCGTAATATGAGAAACTGATGATACGAGGTTAGCATTTATAGGACTTCCATTATATGACTCTGATCTCATGAGAATCAGTATGAGAAGGCAGAAGGAAATTCAAAAGACGCAGCCAAGCAGGACACACATGGCTAGCTGTGAAGCAGCCTGTGATGGTGCATGCTATAGATGCGCAGAGACGAGTTTCTGAGCCATCGCTGGGATGAGTGACATAATTGACAGCAGCAGACACTTAGCTGAACTGAAAGTAGACAGCGACCCACAGCTGAAGAGGGCTCTGGACTTCAAGGCCAAGCTATTGGAGTTGCTGGGTGGAGCTTTACTGGCAGAAGAAGGCTAAGGTGGCACAGACAACACCCACCAATTCTTCCAGCCCAAGCCTTCCCCTCCACTTTCACCTATATCTTCAGAACCACAGCCCTCCACTAGCCGAGGTGGTTTGGCACTGATATTTAAGTCTTCAATCTCTGAGGGCAAGTCTCCCTCCCCCAAGGGCAAATAAGTGTACATACTCATAATACAAGTAAGTGTACATACTCGTATGCTATTTCATATATATAATATATATATATATATATATATATATAATATATATATATATATATATATATGAAAAATTATTTCACGAAAGTGACACGTGAAAAGTATTTATGATGAATAAAACCACGAAGGAAAAAAGAAACACAAAGGGGTGCTCAAGCGCTTTCGTCTAATGACATCCTCAGGAACACTGGAGTGAAAGGACAGATCAAGGCAATATATAGGTTACAAAAATAAACATACATACATACATATTCACATATATATACATGTATATATATATATATATATATATATATATATATGTATATATATGTGAATATGTATGTATGTATGTATGTTTATTTTTGTAACCTATATATTGCCTTGATCTGTCCTTTCACTCCAGTGTTCCTGAGGATGTCATTAGACGAAAGCGCTTGAGCACCCCTTTGTGTTTCTTTTTTCCTTCGTGGTTTTATTCATCATATATATATATTATATATATATATCAGTGGCGACTCGTGGTATAAATGTATGGGGGTGCGATTTCATAAAATTTATAATTTTTAGAATTCTAGTACATAAACAATCACATGGTGCTTCCGTACGGTACTTATATATCAAAAGAAGCCATAAATTTGTATTAAAAAAATATTTTAATAAAATATAAAAATAATTGTTGAACAAGACTATTTGACTATACATAATAATGTACCACTGTACGACAACACGGACTCACAATAGGCTAGCGCGAATCCAACTGCCGCTCACAAGAGTACTTGTATTAACATATGCGGCTATGTCAGACGTACAATTCTAGTTAATTACAAATAAGTAATAATTTCAATAAAATACATATAAATGGCTTATATCATTATTACTGAAGTAACTATTAGTAAAAATAAAGTTATTATAAAAAAAAATTCGCGATTGTACTTATATTTTCATTACAACAGTAAAATATAATTTATATTTACTTGAGCGAAAAATCTATTGCTCCATTCGGCTGCAATATTATTTTATATTCAAACAGCGGTACGCTGTTTGAAGCCATGCTATAAGTTTAGAATATTATGTACTGTATGAAGGCTTACTCAAAATGCCTCATGAATCATATGCCACATGAATTTTTAAAATATATTTCAAGAATATTTATTTTAATATCTTACAATTAATATATTTTTTATCTGTTAAATTAATATATTTTGTATCTGTTAAATTAATATTTATCGTTTCAAGCAAGGGGGAGCGACCGCTCCATCGCTCCTATACGCCAGTCGCCACTGATATATATATATATATATATATATATACCGGGTGTCCCAGAATTATCTGTACAATTTTTGGCTGTTATTAAAAGTCAACCATGAAGTGTAGAAATTCCAGTGTTATCCCATTTTACAGAGAAACTCATTAAGTTTTTTCTGATAAGTTTTGAAAAGTTTTTTCTTTTTTGTATTAAAATGAAATTGTACAGATAATTTTCAGACACACTGGAATTTCTAAAAAAACTTGTCAAAACTTGGTATCAGAAAAACTTAATGAGATTCTCTGTAAAATGGGATAACAATGGAATTTCTACACTTCATGGTTGACTTTTAATAACAGCCAAAACTTGTACAGATAATTCTCGGACACACTGTATATATATATATGTATATATATGTTAACCCTTCTGTCTATGGCCTGGGTTGGTTCGAAGTTGACGTGGGTTCTAGGGGTTCTAGTTAGGTGGCAGCAACGGATGTGTGACTTGTAGTAGTTTTCTTCTATATTACTCTCTGAGTTCTTCTATAGTGGCTCGGAGGACTCTGGTAGACTTACTAAAATTTTCTGAAGATTCAGGACTCTTCTTATAGCATATCTGGAAAGTTTAATGACTAAGTTCTTCTGAAGAGAGCAAGGCTCAAAGGATAAGATAAAGACTATCTTTTCCTGTAATTTACTGCTAAAATGTACAGGTAGTGCTCAGCCTCTGAATTAGCTAATGAATGAAAATGGAAGATTTTTACTGGGGTTTATATACCCCAAAACTGCTAACATCATTATTATTAAATGCTAAAAAGGCTGCATTATTTTTGCACAATATTCAAAAATAAAGTAAATTTTTTAGCTGTGGTAAGGCTTGAATGAGTAAACAAAATATTTGAAGATGAAACCATATTTTTATCTTAAACCACGACTTTTCAGATCTGATGTTATCATGATCTGCCAAGTTAACTAAAAGTGAAATCAGACTATGCATCTTTACACTAAAAATATGCATATGAGTAAAATTTTAAGGTTTAAGATGTACAATTTAAATGCTTAGGCAAGACATGCTCTCATCTTTTATAACGAAAGAGAATGTATAGAAAATATTCCTTATTAAACGAAATAAAAAAAAATGATTGAGATTTTAAAAAAGAACAGGTCACAAATTATTTGGCAAAGTAGAAAGCAAATAAAATTTTTTGGATCAATCCCAGAATAGGCACCTGAAATCATTTTTAGGTGCTTAATCTGGGATTGAGGCAAAACACAGGTGCTTAATCTGGGATTGAGGAGAAAAAAATATAAATAGTTTTTAGAGATAATTTCATTGTTTTTATCAATATTTGAAAAAATCAACTCTAACCTAACCTATACCAATTTATGTGGCAAGATAGATTTGCTTCAGATGGATTCAGAAACATTCGGGCTCATATTGCAGGAATTTATAATATCTAAAAATTTTCTTTATTCATTAAACCACTTTAAACCTTTTATAACTTTGCCTTTATTACATTTGTAATAAACTTTGTATAAACAATAAATTTTGTAATCATCAGGTTTTTTTTATTTAATTCCTTGCAAGGTGCCTATTCTGGGATTGAGGTTGAACGCAAGTGCTTCATCTGGGATTGAGGTACATCAGGTGCCTATTCTGGGATTGACCCAAAATTTTATCCAAACTCACGTTGGGTGATTTTGGTCCTTATGTAAAAATGAATACACACATGTACATACATATGAATATAGGCATTATATAAAGTTAAATATATAAGAATATACAGGATTATATAAATACATGAACCATATAAATACATGAATTTTAAAATGGATACAAGAACTATATAAATGAATACAAGAATTACATGAAGAATATGATAGTATAGGAATAGGGGAATTATTTGTGGTTCATTTTTACACACACATATATATATATATAATATATATTTGGGAACCAAATCCCTTTTTTCCCATAGGTTATGTAGTTTGTTATATGAGAATTCGCTATATGAGTGGGGTTGGAGGAATGTAACTGCTTGTATCATTGAGACCTACCTGTAATAGTTATATTTTGCAAGTTTGATTATTTTAGTTAATTTGTTTCTGTATTGAGTATATTGTATTTTAGGAATTTTGCTCTGTAATTGTAATTTGAATAATTTATCTCTGTTCTTTATTGAAGTGATAATTCCTGGAGTGATCCATGGATTTGTGACACTTTTGGGCAAAACTGTTTTTCTCCTTAAAGGAAAGCAAATATTGAAAATATGGAATAAGGTGTCATAGAAGAACTGAAACATATGATCTGAGTCATTTATAGGTTCGTCACAGTCAAATAAAGTATTTTCTACAGCCCCAATAAATTTTCTTTTGTTAATCCCTGAGAATATTCTGTAATCAGTAGTTTTGTCCACAACCTGAACAATGTTATTGAATATAGCGTAAGTAGGAAAATGATCACTGATGTTCGTGGTTATAATTCCAGAATTTATGAGGGCATTGCTATTTACAAATATATTATCAATCATAGATTCTGTTATTCAATTGCCATAGTTGCAGACTCGAGTGGGTTTGGTAATAGTATGACTAATATAGAAAGAATTCATTAAGTTTAAAAATTTTGAGAGATTGCCTTCCTGATCTAAAGCCATGTTGTGAACTTGAAATAAGATAAAAATTTTCCAAATGATCTTGAATATTCTTTGTAAGTCTTTCATGTTTCCTACCAATGATGTTAAACTAACAGGCCTATAATTTCCAACCTCCTTTTTACTACCCTTTTTTGTAAATGGGTACTACATTTGCTTTTCTCCATTCCACTTCTGCATAATTAATAGACCTAGCAAAGAAATATAGTTAGTGCCTCAGATAAGCTTTCCTCCCCTTCTCTGAGAATCATAGGATATGGAATTAAAATCAAAGTTATTTAAATTTTCTTCAGTAAAAACAGCTAAAATAATCATTAAAAAATACTAACAATATCCTCATGTTTTTCAAACATCCTATCATGATGTTCTATTGGGCCAATCCTATCATGCTTTTTATTATATTTATAAAAACTAAAGAATTTCTTTGGCTCTTTATTGCTATTTCTAGCAACTATTTAGCTTATTTCTTAATTGCCTATAATTATCCGAGTCCAAAATACTATTACTGGCCTTAAATTTCCTGAATGCCTTTTTTTTAATTTTTAATCATTTTGACTATTTCTGCATTCCACCACAAAGGTTTCCTAATCCTATTATTCCTAACAATTTTGAAAGGAATACACCTACATTGTACATCCTCTAAAATTTCTCTGAATCTAGATCACATCTCAATCACATTTTTATTGACAAATTCATTGTCCTACTTGCTGAGCCCAACTACTCCCTAAATTTACTATAGTCACTCTTTGAGAAGCAAGGGACTAGATGGTCATTGTTGACTAGATCCCTATTTAATTCTATCTTAAAATGTATTATCAGTGGTCATTATTTTCTAAGGACTTTTCTACTGCAAGTTCCCTCATGATAATTGGAAAAAAACAGATCCAAGATTGCTTGATGCTAGTTGGTTCATCTACAAATTGTTAGAAAACAATCATTATAGCAGTCAATGAAGAAATTACCTTCCTTCTAAAATGCTCCAGTCTATATGAGGCAGGTTGAAATGTCCCATAATTAATGTTCTAAACCATACTGTCATCAACTTCCTGTCTCTGATAAATATACAAGGGTATACAAGGCTGAAAAGTAATGCCTCCACTCAAATAAATTTTAAACAAGTTGAAGAACTTTATCGAAACAAAAGCAGATATGTACCTTAGAGTTTATTCTTCAAAATGATGCATTTACTTTCCTATAAGATCACCCTCTACCTCTCAGTGGTTCCAACCTGGGGGGGATGTTTGAGATTCCTAGGTGGGGTGTGAGGTGTCAATGGTCAACAAATGCCATTCAAATTTATAAGAAAATATATTATTTCTGTTCAAATACTTAATTTTTAGTTTGTAAGAAGCATTATTTTGATTTTCTAGAAAAGTATACAATATATGAATTTATTTAATCTGCAAAAGTGCACTAAGGTTTCTCAGTTTCATATTTTTTGTACATATAAATACTTAATTTTCTCATAAACACATGAGCTTTGATGTTTTTTATTATTAATCCTATAATTATCTGGATTCTAGATGTCGATATGGAACTGATGAAAACTTTTGCCCTTTGGGTATTGGGGGCCATGGATAAAAGGTTGACCAAAGGGGGACGCAGTGCCAAAAAGGTTAGGAACCCTGCTCTACCTTGATATATTTATGCCGAGGGTAAGCAAGTTTTTGAAATCTATCCCAGTAAAAGGAGTTTTGACTACGAAACCAAAATTCACAGCAGCCTTAACTTTATCAGATTCATTGCTATTTCCATGGAGATTAAGTTTAGGAAAGAGGTGAAAATCACATGGTGCTAAATCGGCGCTGTATGGTGGATGCAGCAAGATGGTGAATTGCAGATTCTCAATTGCTTCCCATGTTTGAACATTGGTGAGGCCATGCATTGTCATGGTGAACAATGACTGTGTTTTTGTGAGCGCAAACCCTCCTGATCCATATTTTGAACTTCATCAGAGTTTCAATATAACATGTGGAGTTGATTGCTGTCCCTCTTTCCGTAAAATCTACAAGAACAACCATTGATATCCCAAAAAAGTCATCATCACTTTTCCAGCCAATTTTTGAACTTTGAATTTTTTTGGTTGCAGTGAATTTTTGTGCCAATATTCCATAGATTGCCATTTATTTTCAGGGTCATAATGGTGGACCCACATATCTGTGACAATGCTGTGAGAAATTCACCTTCATTTTCGAAGCACTGCAGATTTTCTTGGTAAATGCGTAGTATCTCATTTTTCATCTTGGCAATGACCATGCAAGGCACCCATCTAGTGCAGATCTTTCAGTAACTGAGAATACTGATAATGTGTCCCACTTGCGCTTTGGAATATCAAGCATTGCAGCAATTTAATTTTGTTTAATGCAATAATTTCCACAAATCAATTCATCAATGTAGTTCCAATGAGACTCGTTGGTTGTAGTTACAGGTCTTCCACTTTATAGTTTCTCGCAAATCTTCTTGCCTGCTTCTTCTTTACATGGCCTTGCCCAACATCAAATGGTACTCACATCAACACATTGTTTGCCATACACAGCTTGCATTCACCAATGAATGTCTATGGGAGTAACACTTTCCATGGTCAAAAACTCAATTATGGCATGTTGCTTGAAGCAAACACCTTTACTCCTTTCCATTGCAATTGATACTGAACCAGTAGTTGGAATGTGTGTAGGCTATATTAGGCTATAACACTCATACATTGTATAACTATTTAACTTGTACTCTGCTTTCATGTCATTGAATTTTGCCTCACTAATGCAAACTATATCTGGATTTTCACTAATATGACTAAATACAGGAATACCTCAAAATTCATCATTTTGCAGATTCATTGTCAATCTTTTACTACCTATAGTTTCGCAATCTGTTGTTTTTTGAAAAATATAAAAAAAAAAAAAATGATTGAAATTGACGAAATTCAACAGTTTACCAACGCAATATACATTATATTTTGCCAAAAAATGAGTAGAATTTGATTAATTAATCTGTTTAATAACATAATACAGTAAAATGTGTTCTCATTGAAACATGTTATAATCACCTTCAATTTCGTCACTTTTATATTTTGTTGTGTTAGTCCAGAATGAATTAATGATAAATTTCAAGGTATTCCTGTAATTCATTTTTCTTATTCCTAAGACTCCATGCATTTGTATTTGAAAAACTTCAACCCCTCAGTTTTAACTGGTTCCCTACCTTTGACGAGATAGCTGATATGCCTATTCCTGACATAATCTGTATTTAAGACTAACAGTATTTACTCTACCTATACCTTGATGCTCCATGCTCTCTGTTGATTTGTTGTTGTTTTTTCATTTAAAAACATTGTTAGGATTATGCCCAACAATTAAAAACTAATTCATTTTCTTAAGTTCAGAGTTTTGTTCTTGATATCAGCTGTTTACTGATCTTAAATGATTTAAGCACTGAGACCTGACAGAGGATCTGTCAGGTAAACCATTTCAGTAAACATTAATTTTCTGTTTGTGCCCAAATCAGAAAAAGATTAAACCTAAAAATTAAAGTTTCTTTATTAGGCTACTGTTCATTTGCATCATTAAATTTTAAAATGGATAAAGATGAGAGAGAACTTTGTTTGAAAGAAGAAGAAATGAGTATTAAAAGAGAACTTGAAATAAAAGAAGAAACTGAGTTTCATGAACGAGGGATATGTGAAAAAAATATATTTTGCCACAAAGGCTCCAGTCTAAAATGGCAGGTAAGGAATACAGTAGAATGACTTTCCTAATCCTTATAAAAATGAATTTTTAAGAAATATTCCTGTGACCTAAGAACCTTGACTAACTACAATTTTTTCTTTAAATGGTAAACTTCCATAATAGGTAATCTTCACTCATGTCTCTGCCTAATTTAACAGTAAGATTTTTCACACAGTTGCATCCTTTTCATGAATGAGATTAAAGAGCAAAAGAGAATAATGAAATGTATCTGCTACAACTCAACTTCTTCCAGTTTTACTCTTTTGTTTATTTTAAAATTTTTAGCTTGACTGTATTCAGTACAAAAGAATTTCTTTACATTGAAATAAAATTTTAATAGTGATAAAAATAATTGTGGAGTTGATTAAGGAATATCTCCTAATTTCAGGGTCATCAGATGAAAGATGAATCAATGGAAGATATTTCTATAAAAGAAGAACCAATAGATTTCAACATTAATGAAATTGAGGTAAATACATATTGAATTTGTTTTTCAGTTGGCTGAACATTTTGCCCAAATTTACCCTTCAAAAAGTAATAATTTACTTGTGTATCGTAAGATAATTTTCTCTAAAGTGTTGTTCCCTTATTTCATGAAAAATAGAAAATTTATTACTTTGTCAAAATTATTTTATCAGTTGAGGATTTTTATTCATTCATTCATTATTGAGAGTTGATGCTTGTTGAAGCAAACTACGTTCTAAGTACCCCTACCAAATAGATTTGGAGTGGCCATACTGAATTGCACATGTCTTTCTATCCATCTGTTTGTCACATTTTCATGTCTTCACACGGGCTATGTCATAGCCAATGTCATAACACTGCTTCCCATTGATCAGCGAAGTTAAGCAACATTGGGCAGTGTTGCCAACTCTAAAAATATTTTCGCACTAGTTTGACTACCAAAACGCGCTAAATTTAAAAAATAAGGCGCAAAAACAAGCACCAATTACAAAAAACCATTATCCTATTAAATATTTTTAAGAAATAGTAAAAAAGCATTATTACCATGAAATTTATTCAAAATCTGTAATCTCCCAATCAATAATTCCTTCTGATATAGATTCTGTAGGTTCTTTGTATGTATCCATTGAGCCGATCTTTTTGCAAACTTCTTTTGGTAGCTTGTAATTGTAGCAGCATTTTCCATTTCTTTTAAGTCCATATTTAACAGTTAAAACTTGCGTTAAGCTTTTGACACTTAGGCGATTACGCAATTTAGATTTAATAATATTCATGTGACTAAAAATCCTTTCCACATCGGCATTGGAGTGAGGTAGCAAAAGCACAGTTAATGCTAATTGTGAATGACTTCCAAATGGGTTTTCTCCTGTGGCATCCCGATAAGAATTTACTTCGCTCCAGAAAGAAATTGTATCTGAAACCTGGGACCATTGCACATTTCTTAAATTTTTCCATTGGAAATCAATACGAGTCAGTGTTTCTGCATCTGTAATAAACAGTTTTGCAAGCTCAATAATTCTGGGTTTAATTGGTTTCAGGCATTCGCTGACACTGAAATAATTCATTGATTGCAACACACGAAAGTTATCAGGCAGTCGCTGCCTAATTTGTTGTATAAGTTCCACTACAAATTTTATGCATCGAGCTCTCATATCTTTTTCTTCTTGTTCTGGAAATTTACATTCAGAAAGTTCTTTTTCATACTCATAACCGAGGTATGGCTTAGGATCTATATAATCATGAACTGATTCACCCTCTTTAAGTTTCTTTCCATGAATGAGAATGATAGAACAGAGGTAGTCAACAAGATGTTGTAGATCAGCCAATAATTTTGTTGGATCTTGAGTTTCAGCCTCAAATTGGTTATTAACTCTCTGACTTCTGCAAGAATATACTTTAAAAAAATTAGAAAGACAGTTTTTCTTGTCACAAAACATTTGATATAACATTTCAGCTGTGTAACACCGTTCCTCATTTCTTACAATTTCAAAATGTGTTTTTAATTCAACCCACTGTCGTAAAATCCGAACTACAGCAGATTCAATAGACATCCATCTTGTGGTACTAACCTGGACAAGTTTTAAAGGCTCATTTCCTTGGTTTATTGTTGCAAAAAGTTGGTTATATTTCGACTTACGAACAGCTGA